>JBAJMU010000005.1:11370709-11404822 GCA_037952995.1 Hyposoter didymator
AAAATTGGAAATGAAATATCTCAAATTCTAGACGGCAGAAAATGTTTCGTCTCATAGGAAAGTTGTTCGTTTTAATGTCAAGAATATTTACACTAAATTTCAAGAAAATCCTAAATCAACCCATTCTGCGATGGTTATACCTTAAGATTGTAATTTTCGTGGAGGGAAAAATTGGGAGGAAAGAATGAGGAAAAGTTACGTAAAGATTCAACGTGACGAAGGAAAACATGATTTACATATTTGGGAGCATGACGAATCTCGACTCTCAATATTGTTCACCGTAATATTAATGTTAATTGAGTTAATTATCAAATTCAAATGAAAAAAAAAAATTAAAATCGTCAAAGTTTCGATTTCGAATGAAAACAAAAGTTTTCGTGTGTTTAATACGAAAGGAACTCACACGCGGTGTAGAGGTCGTAGAAGATGGTGAAAGAGAATGGTTAAGAAAGATTGCGGGAGGAATGAGAGGTGCACATCAGGCAACAAGTTCGGAAAAGTCGGTGGCTTAGGCGTTTTAAGTTTCAGCATGTGGGTATTCGAGAAGACACCATGGAACTCGATCTCTCGAGCCGGACGCAGCAAATACCTTGCCAGCACCTGAGCCTCTTAGACACTTTTTTTCTATTTTTTTTTTTTTTATGAAAGATAAACAGGTCGAATGCCCGCGTGCTGCGAACATCACAGCTACGTGGGTAACGAAAAATTGAGAAGTGGGATTTGTTGACTGTCCGACTGATCGTGTCTCTCAAGGTGCTTTACAGACTCGCTTTTTAGCATTCATAAAAATGATCAAGATATCATTTGATATCTTTATGAATTTTTCAAAATTGTCGATTTATTATTCAAAATATTCATCGATTTGTTGTTTTCAATAAAAATCAAAATAATTCTGCAGAATTTCAAAAATTTGGGAAAATATTCGACAATTTTCGGTCCTCTGACAATTTACTGAAATTATTTTCATCCCGCTTCAAAGCGTCACCGTTACAAGAGCCAAAACTAAAAAGCACAGAAGGCACGGTGTACCTGAGAAAAAATTATCACAAGTGTTGAAGAACCGAATGCCTTAGTCTCGGTGTCAAACACTAAAAGAGATGCGAGTGTGTTTGAGGTAGGTCTGGGGTTCGAGCCTCTATACATATATATATTTATACGTAACAAGAACTGAGAGGGCGTGGAGCAGCGTGGCAAACTTACGGAGACCCATTCGAGATTCATTCATACGAGCTGGTCTGTGGGTCATGTGACCCGAGTGTGTTGGAGTGAGAGAAAAGTCCCACAATATATATTGTCAATATGCAACTTAAGCCTGTACAATGAGGAATGTTTGTGAAGGATGCAGTTGATTTATAAAAAAAACTGGAGGGAATTGCGTGTAAAAAAGATTGCGCAAATGATTGAAAAATAATTAATAATCGTTTTTGCGTTGTAAGGATTTTACTCGCCAGTCGAAAACCGCGACACGCTCATCAGTGACACGCAGTGGCCGAGAAATAAGGTGAAACGTTAATTTCGTCAAAACCTCGTCATCAAGGACCTTGCTCGTGTCACAATTCCCAAGACTCGGACATTCCATCGACAGCCATTTAAGTATGACGAATGCTTAACTGACAGTGGAAGAAATTTTTTTGAAAGATTCCTCATCCAGCCGGTTTTTATCTGACGATTTGAGGAAAAAAACTTGTCGCGAATCCGATACTTGTCGAGGAATCGAAAAGCAGTCACATTAACCGTTCGGAAATCCATCTGGAAAGGAGCTCCATCGTTTAAATCCAAATTTCTCGGGCCTGTACGATCGGAACGGAATAAAAATTTCTCTTTGCGAAAAACTTCTCGAAAAAATACGAAAAATGAATTCAATGATTCTCCATTTTTGCGGAATCTTAAAATTACACTTGGCTCCGAAATTTGTTTATTTCTGTGATATTTATTTCATCACGATATTTATATCAGAGTCTCGATGGCTAATGCATGAAAAATAACAAAATTTCATATTTGGAACGTCGCTTCATTTTTCGTTTCATCGAATTACAAGGCCATCGATTTTTCTGAAGAACTTTTGAACAAAAAAAAAGCAAATGTTCGTAACCTTGAAAAAAAAAATGAGGATTAAAAAAAAATTTCATGAGACAGTTTCGAGGTTTTGGAATCGATTTTTTGAGAAAATGTCATATCCGTGCAAAAGGTCAGATTAGCCGATTAAAACAATTAATCGGGAACCCCGCGGCGAAAGAATAAAATTCGGTCCAATCGGCAAAGTCGTTTGGGATGTTTTACTCAAACAGAGTAAGAAAAATTATCGTCAAGTTTGAAACAAACGGATCTCAATATTATAATTGTAACGAATTTAACGTAATTAATTGTTGAGATTTTTAATGAATTTTTCAATTCATTGAAAAAGTACGTGGACTCAAAGTGTATACTCGTGAATTTGACATATGAGTGAAGGCCGTTATCGTTATCATCTCTCGTTAATTCGTTCTCGTAATCTCATTGCTTATCGCTCATGTCTCGTCATCGTCAAAGCCGAAAGCGTCACTATCAATCATTATAGTTTGACACTTGACAAATAAATATTCCCACAATTATTGCTGTCGTCGGTCGATCACTCATACTTCAAATCAATATAATTCGAAAGCGCATGTAGTTTGCTGAATTATTTGATTTTTCTGTCCAGCCGTCCATGTCGTACGATCTTCACTAATCAATCATTAGAGTTCGATAATGAACTGTCAATAATCCAGCGAATTTAAAGCCCTTGGTCGTTTCAGTTTGATCTTGAGTGACGTTCGTAGACAAGGATGAAAATGAAAAGAATAAAAATTTTCTTGAATTTCTTTGACAAAAATGATTAAAAAAAAAAACAAAAAAAAATTCTCCATTTGTATGCGCTGCGGAATTAGAACAAGAAATATTTGCAGCTCGTTCTGAATGGGTGTCAAGAGTATAAAATCTGCATAAATGCCTTCGAATCCATAGGATTTTCTTTAAAAAAAAAAAAAACATTGCAAAAACTAAAAAATTAAAAGTTGGAAAAATGTTTATTTAGAAATTTTCGTCGATTACTGAAATCATCTAAATACCAGATACGAAGATTTAGCGTTGAAAATCAATTATTTTCGTCGATCCCTAAACCTTGATACGACGACGGTCTTATCGGTGTGAAAAAACGTTAAAGAATTTTAATCAATGTCGTAAAAAGTGGAGAGAGATTGTATCCAGTCGAAATCATTATCGAAATCCTCGTTTGATAACAAAAAAGAAACACTGATTTGTGGCAAGTGACATCACGAGAGGGACTCGATCTAGCGTGAGTTTCGAAGAATGACGCAGAAAGCAAAAAGAAGGAATAAACAGAAAATTAGATGCGATCGATTAAACGTTTTGACATTTTTTCAAACCAGCAGATTGCAGTCAAGCATTGAAGAAGAAAATTCAGCGGAAAATCTGCTCCGTCCTTCGATCCACAACTATTTTGCAATTATTGATAATTTATTCCATCATTAATTACATTGATAATTGATTCGATGTTTAATCATGATTTACGAATTCGACCGTTATCGTAATCGATTATTTAATTTTTTGAAATAATTTTTTTCACTCGAACGATATTCTCGATGATTTTGTGCAATTGAAACGTATAATGTACAGTGTGTACAGACGCCACGGCTCATTACTGCATGTCAATCGGGCGAAAAATGTTTGCAGATGCAATTTCCAAAGCACACGTTTCGGTATCACGTATCAATGTGACTGGCTCGACAACCGCAGTCATTAAATGCACTTAACCGTCGCCATTAACGGCGCACACACGTCGGCTGAATAGCCTACAAGAAGCCAACGCGAGTCGCGTTCGCATTGAAAATGGTGAGTGTCTCGAACGCGGTCTCGATATTAATAAATCCTGCGTGTGCTGGGGATTGACTCGGCAGGTCGATCGCGTCGTTGCAATCTGGAATCACGATGCCCTGTACGAAGCGATGATTCGTAAGTGTTTGACTTTTTCGTAATTATCGGTAAACCGAACAATATCAAGGCCCGTCACATCGGGACGTACGCCGCAGTCAAAAAGTTTGTCAACACTGCTACGAATTAACTTTTCGTTACAAAACCGAAAGGAAACAATATTTCCGAACTTTCTGATGATAACGCGTATCCAGCCAACTTTTGGCTTTTCCTCGTGCTCTGTATCAAATATACAACATTTATATTAATGCGAGGAATACGCCTTTGGGAAAGACACATCGATCGTTGACCTGCTGGCAACATGTAAGGCTCGCTGGTTCTGAGCACCGATTTCTCGTTGCCGATTTTCTCTTCCATTCACACTATTATTTATTGTTATTATCGGGACCATTGTTGTTATCATTTTTATCGAACTGTTGGTGACGTGGTATGGAAACCTGTTTTGCTTTTCTCTCTGGCTCTCTCTCTCTCTTTTTTTCCAGTTCGTAGCGTATCACTGACACTATTAATTTTTTCTGAACTCCATTCAATCGTAATACGAGATATATCGATAGCCGAGTTAACAATTTCAAAAATTCCGATTGTGCGGCTCGTCGACTGAAAAATTTGGTCGTAATTTCGTTTGTTTTTCCAATTCGTTCATTATTTTGGCTCCGAGTTTGTTTACAACGATTCCAAGGGATTATTTTATCATCCCGATGAATAACGTCATGGACAGACTTCACACGATGCACGGACGATTAATCATTTGGTCACATAATCGTCGAAAAGAAAAAAAAAACTCGAAATCGTTTCGAACGTGATTCGAAAAATTAATTAGCGATTTCTAACACATGTAAATTCGATAAAATTGAAACTTGAGAACGGATCGAAAACAACGAGTTGTTAATACACGAGCAAGTGGACGTTTCCGGGAGAGGAGACATCAAAACTCGGATCGCGAATAGAATCTGGTCCTGAGAGTTTCTATCGCCGTCTGAACATCAATTGCAGGTGAAGAGAGAGAGAGAGAGAGAGGGACAGTATGATTCAGAAGCTCGAGAGAATTCATCGCGTAAACGATCCACGGGACATGCTGCGAATAGATTGCATACTGCAGTTGTGCATCCGTTCGGAAAGATTGAAAAATCAGATAATCTCAAACGACATAACCCGGAAGCCGATGATTAAAGCGAGATGCGATTTGAATATTTTTTTTATTTTTCAATTTATTGATGTTTTTTTTTCTCGTACGAACGAGCATGTGGATGTTGGAGAAATAAACAAAAAGCTCTGATAAACTATGAAGCATTCTAAGGTCAGAATCACGTCCCGTTGTTGTTGATTAGCAACAGATTTGTAAGTGCAGAGCAGACTGTGTACCGAGCAGCGAGATAGTGCAGCTCACGAGTGATGTTGGTGCGTTCAGTGACCGTGAAAAAGGGAAATACTTTGCCGAATAAATATAATCGATGTCAAGCAGATACGCTTAACGGTACATCTTTCTTTCCCTGACCTGTTTCTATATCTATAGCGGGACAAGATCCATAAATAGACGATAAATATATCTCTAAATCATACGGAATATGTTTTCTGTTCAACGCGATATTCTCATGAATGTTTGCTGCTCGCTCTGCTACCGTGAATTCACCGAGCCTTTACGGTTAAATTACGAGGTCTTGCGTACGTATCTAATCATCACTCGACGATTATATACAGTACGCGGAAACCTCGTAATTGGAATACAACGTGTGCCCTCTATCTTCACCTCCGTGACCTTTTTCCATCTCCATCACCTTGTGATCAATGCACTGCGAAGATCGAGACAAAAAACATTGGAAATCGATATTGATCGCGGTTGTGGATCGAACTTGATTCTCGTAGAGAATGGTCAGCGCGATAATAATCAAGCACGTCAATTTTATTTACTACGAAATTAATAATCCATTTTTTTTAAATCGATTTTCGAAGTTTCTTGAGTCGAAGGGATCGATGAACGTTTGAAACTCACGATCATCAGAGTCTCGAGACTGAATGTTCAGCTCGCAATAATGTTTTTCACTGGCTCGTAAAATCGAGTGCGATAAAGCTGAAAGAATTTTCTGGATGCAGCGAGCGAGAGGCTGTCTGGACCGGTAGGGAAGAAATATGCGATCACGTAAATGAAAGTAAAGGAATAAGCAAGATCCAAGGAGGCAAAAATGGGTGGGAAGCGGTGAACATATCGAACGAGATGGCAAAGTCGCGAGTGTCGTGGAAGACGTCATTCGATCGATCGTCGTCTATACGCTGCCATCAATCAACGCGACGTCAGGAATAATCGATGGACGTGACGATTCGAGTTGAGTCCGGCGAGCTGCTCGCGGAGCATGTTAGCGTGTAGACACCCGCACACCCGTCCACATACTTATACAAACATGTTACGTGAAACGCGAGAAAGAAAGGAGGACGAGAGGGAGAGAGAGCTGCCAAAAGAGAACAGCATAGCATTATAGTAGACGCGCGGGCAAACCGGAGCAAATAACCGAGTTACCGATCAATCAAGTTTCTCTCCATCTCTGTCCATCTTTCTCCGTCTCTCTTACTAGCCAACATTGCAAACCGCGCGTCTTTGAACGAGCGCGTAATAGACTGGACAACGGATAGATGATATACGATGATATACAGTCCGATACAGTTTCTACTCAAGCTTTCAGCTTCAAAATACAAATACACACATACGCACACTCTAAAGTGTAACATTTTGTATCGAGAATATCTGCCAACGACACCTCCTCTTGCAGTCTCCATCGAGTGTACATTTTCCATCATCTTCACCTTCCTCGCGGCTAATCATTCATTTTATCATTTTCCTCCAAGAGCCAAAGTTTTCCCACTGTCGAATTAACCAAATGCTTTCTACGAATAATATTCATTATTTTAATACGAGAGTTAAAAGACAGCGGCAGTGACGACGGTTTGGATGAAAATTTTAAATTCAACATCGTTAAGCTCTAAATAATAAAAAACTCTCATTTCACAAACATTTTCGGCTCATTTTCAAAAACGAGGAAAATTTTTATTTCATCAAGGATTCGGGCGATCTATCACAAAAATTGGCGTACGATGATTTTTCATTGACACGATTGAATCGACTCGAATATTTCGTTCCTTTTAGTAACATTGAATGGATATTTGACGTTTTTTTTTTTCGATCGGGAACATTTCAATTCAGCAAGAATTTTCATACAATTTCTGTGATGTACTCGTTAATTAAATTTTCTCCGTTTGCCCTACTCATTAATTAAGATCTGGACTGGGAAGGAAACGTGTCAGTTGATCGATGGTCAATGAGCCATTAATCAATATATAACGACTCGTTTTCCTTTTAGTTTAAATGAGAAAATCGTAACGACTGTCGCGACGGAAAGAATTGTGCAGGTAAAGAGCCGGATTTCCGGCAGGACAATTTAAAGATCTTACTATTTGAATGAGCTTGGAAAAGTGTGCTGCGTACGTATGTGTACGTAATATCCGATGGTTCGCGCGGCCTCGTAAGCACCGAAGCAGGCGCGTACACGTCCCACGTGCCCCAGCGGTATTTAAGCCGTGATTCACCCGTTTACACACCGGGTAGCTCAGGCTAAAGCGCTGGTGCGGGAGCACGCGCGCATGCAGCAATCCTAGCGGCCTAACGCACGTGTGTGGGCGGTACACCGAGAGCTCGTCGCGTATAGCCACTAGGAAAGTATGTTCTCAAGTCTCGATAGTACACACAGAGTTGCTCTGTTTTCACCGGTTCACATTTCTGCTTGCGGCAGAACTTACACTGCCGAGTACTTTTCCTTATATACGCGCGGCAAAGGTACATCGTAAATGCCCACGTGGTCTGTGCATTCGTATATGGTCCGCATAGTCTTTGAACAAACTGCAATGCCTTTGGTAGCGAAAATCTCAGAACTAACAATTGCAATTGCTCTTCACGTTCAATTCAAGTTTTACCAGCGTCTTCCTTCCGGGAGTGCCGCATTTATTTTTAAGCGGATGACCCCACACTGGAAATGAAATTTTGTTAAAAATCGTCGATATTTTGTTGAATACGGTCAACTAAATATTTTTTCATAATTTCAACATTTTCGTTATATTTCCGGCAGTGTATTTGGTTGCTAATGAAATTGTCAGCAAACTTTATGATTGGATCGACAAAAATTTGCTTCCGAAGAGACTTTCTAGAATATTTCTTGCTCCGATGACACAATTTTTGGGATTAATAAAAAAAAAACGTTTAGTTGAACGTATCGAACAAAATATCGATATTATCCAACTAAATTTTGTTTTCAGTGCATGATGCTGAAGTTTGCATCGTTGGAATGCAACGAAACTCTGTTTTTTCTTCAGTAGGACTCGTAATTATTATTTAACATTTGGTCTGGACAATAAAACAATGCCCCTTGCCATACGGAGAGAAATTTATATCAAAAATTACTATACCACATAGTTTTCTGGTGACCGTATCGTCCTCCTGAGAAATTTTACCAAAAACATAGTAATTTTTATTAAAATATCGGAAATAGCGAAAATTTGACATTTTCGGCCCAATTTCAGATTAAAAATTACCATTTTTTTGCTAAAATTTCTCAGAGGGTCGATGCTGTCACCAGAAAACTATGTGGCATAGTAATTTTTCATGTAAATGTCTCTCCGTTCACCCAAAAACTCGATCGACACGAAAAATTGCCACAATTTTTAAAATTCAATAAATAATAAATAGACAAAATATTTTCCGTTGGATATCAACGTGGTGCAAACTTCAGAGTCGTATGACCCCGCACGAATATCAAAAACAATGCGAACCAAATGAATTTGTTTGATAAGACTGTTTCTAAAGTTTGGAACGGTATGTACGGACGGATATGCACTACGTGAGAAGGGTCGGTATAGTTTCGGTCGCAAAGCAGTGTGACATTAGATATAGTAGTTCTGGCTTGATCTTAGTCCTCCTAGCTTCTCCTTAGAATGTGGTACGTCACCGTGAGAGTGATCTATGAGAGCGGTTGCATTCATAGTCTAGTTGTATGTGCAATATCTACGTGTGACTTAGTAGAATGTACGGGCGATATATACACAAATTTGCATGTGTACGAATGAATGTGTGGAGACACAGCTACACGTGCAAGTGTAGCATAAATGTGTTGACGCTGACGTAATGCGCACGATTATTACTCACTGTTATCGCTCGGCTCGTATACAATCCGTAGCAGCACTATACCCGCGACGCTTTGTGAGTAACCGATCCACGACGACGACGACGAAGAGACGACGGGTCGTCTCTTGCCTTCCCAACAACCTCGTGGAAAGGAAGAAAATTCAGGGAGTGCGAGTGTGTCGGTTGCGATCACGAGCTTTGGATCCAAAAATGAATCTCAGCTTCGCGGGGTCTGTCATTTGTACAAATGTGATGGACAACTGGATATTTGAGATGATTCCGAAATATTTCGTATGACTCTCGAATCTCCAGATTTGTCGCTCTCCACGAATAATCGCGAGCGCGATCCGAATATTTATTTATTTATATAATTCCATTGCTTCTTATTCCTCGATGGGAAGTCGCGAGAGAAATTCACACCTGCTGTCGCGTAAACCACCCTGATATCTATAAATATATCACCGACTCCAACAACTGTCCCATCTTTGAATCAACGCTTGTCCACGTCTATTTACGCGCGAACGAGACCTCGCGATGATGCGATGACTTTTATAGATATCGATCTGTCACTTCTCCACATCCTTGAGCACTCTCCCGCGAGACAAGAATTCCGAAGACTGTAAAAAATATGACAGACGAGAGCTCGCACGGCGTGGATCGCTTGTAAGAGCCGTTTTGCTATTTCTCGAGCCATTGGACATTCCAATTCGTTCTCTGAATTTATTTTTTCAAATTTTTCCAACTAATGAAGAAATTGCATACGAAAAACTCATCATTTTCGACAATCGTCCTCGTCAACTCGATCGATTGTTATTATTATTGTTTTTGTTATGATGATTAATAATAATTATAAATAATAATAATTCGAAGACGATGTTTGATTATACCGACCAACTCCGCTTGTCACAAGCCGGTTAGAACTTGACGAATGACAGAGACAACGGAATGGAATTAATGGTTTCGAGATATCACATTGACTTTTATTTATGGACGTCAATCTGTACAAATGCAATATTTTTCGGTGACGATATTCTTTGAAGATACGTCACTGACAGCAAGATCAATCTCATGCGGATGCGTCAGCCTAGTATTTAAAAAAAAACAACAACATGAAAAAAAATATTAAATTGATGACTCGAGAATTTTCAAAACTGTGACGTAAGACATAGAGGAATGGACAAAGATAAGTTATGAGGTTTTTCCTCTTCGCTCTATTCCACCTCGATTTCATTCTCAGGCTGAAATCGTACGTTTCTTTGTTAAAGAAAAATTTTGTACACACCGTTTAACGTTTTTTCAACCGATTCGCCATTCCGATTGCCTTCTCAATTGGAGCATGACGAAAATGGCATTTTAAATGCTTTGGAATAAATGTTTCTTAATCGATCTTAATCGTAATCTTATTTCGCTGATTTCTCTAATAGATTACTGGCCAACAGATCATTCCACTGTTAACCGTTATTGAAACGATCGTAAAGCAATCACTAAACTCATTTGTATTTTGCCTAACGTCTGTGACGAAACAACTCGACAAATTCGCTATAATCTCTCCAACAGTTGCATTTATCATTCATTATGAATGGTAATTAACAATTATTGTTTTACACTCGATTAATTGTTATTCCTAACGACCTTTATATTTCGTAAGCTTGCCTCGGTGCTTGTACGAAACTTCACACTTCTCTCGCTCTCGCTCTAATCCTCCTGTCTCTCAAATCGTGTTTTGGCAAATTGAATAAACGTGCCGACAGATGTTCAAGGTGAAACCAGACTCCAAGATTTTTATATATAAATCTCTACTGAAAAATCGTGTTTGATTGATTCCCACGTGAGCCACTGGAATTTAACGATTTGATTTTTTTTTCGGAACCAGCAGCAACAAAAATTGTTATTAATAATTGAAGAATGCAAATGAGTGAAAAACATGAATTAGCAATTGAAGATCGTTCGTAAACGAAAGAAATTACGAGAGTAAAAAAATAAGCGGTTTTTTTTTCAATTGCAAAAAAAATCTAAAACTCCATCATCCCGAGTATTTGACTGAGCACGTCTTTCCGAGCTTTGCACGTGGTCGAAAGGATCTTGAGTATTTCAGACATTTTATTTTCATTGATCCAAAACACACTCAACATGCAAAATCACATTTCTGTAAAAATTTAAACATCGCGTTTGTGTATTTATCGTAAAAAATAAAAACACAGACACAGAGAAACTAATTATCGCTTAACGATGTACTAGTGCAAATTGCAATCCTTTCGCACAACGCACCCATGGATATGCGATCTTTATGATAGCGAGTTGCAGTTCAAACGAATATGAAAGACTCCGATGCTAACGAAGTATATTCGTGATCGAATTATAAGCACGAGGCTTTTCACGTCGAATCGACCGAAGGAATTTTCCAAAATTCATTCGTCACTCGGAGGAATGCGAAGCACGAAAAATCTGTTCCTTCGTTTTGTGTTTTCTGCGTGCAGCATCGAATTATTTACAGAGCAGTCTTGGTGATATAAAATCTCGATGCATGCAATACGATTGAAAATTATTCCACAAACGATGTTCCCATAAAATCGGAAAAACAACGCCGTACAATATTTCTCCAGTTCCCCCATGTCCATTGATCGAGAAAACTAAATAAAGATTATGGGATTTCATTAAAATGAGAAAAAACACATCGTTGGCTCTCGGCAGACTCAATCGACGCTAATGGGGATAAGAAGTCAACTTGCAATGAAAATCCCCATACGTGTGAATAGATATATGTGTACCCATAGGAAGATAAGGCAATGAGGTCCAACAGCATCAGCAGCAGAAACAGCAGCAGCAGAAAATTACCGGATGGCCAGAGAACTCAACTGCTCCGGGTCATAACTCACCGTTAATTAATTAATAAGTCCTGTTCGTTAACTCGGTTTCTCTCTGGGCACATATGTTTGAATGTAAATGTATGCGCGCTGATATCTCTGGCGAGGAAACACTCACACGATCGTCTCAATGGGAGATGTAAGTCTGCGGAGGAACGGCGGGATGCATCGAGCCTGAGAAGAGGTAGCGCAAACGCGTAATCTCGTATTGCTAATCTCGTTTCGTGGCTAGTGATGTGCCAAGTTGTGGATGAAAATCTCTCCTAGGAGTCTCGCAGTCCTGATGTAACTACACGATCTCCACTAAGCTTCGGTCAAAAAGGCGTAACTCTCGAGTTTCAAGAAATAAGATTGTAAGGGTCAGCTCCGTTTATTCGATAGGCGTGAACGTGTGGAGGGGTGTGCCTTGGGGAACGCGAGGCGTGCATCTTCGCTCATCTTCAGGTGAGATCTTTTAAAATACCTCGCACGCTTAAGCTTCGAATCGAATTGATACCTCGTTGGCTTACCATCTCTGGGCTTGCCTTTCTGTTACTTTCTCGTTTCAACGCAATTATCAATAACATTATTTATAGACGCATCATTCGCGAAAAACAAATCATGATGCATTTCGATTTAAAAAATGAATTCTAATTATTTTTCACATCGATCGTGATTTTGATCATAAAACAAAGTGTCAGCTTGCACTGAAACCAAAATTTTGTTGGAAAAGATCGATATTTTGTTCGATACGTTCAACTAAACGTTTTTTTTTTCGAATTATCCCAAAAATCGTGTCATCGTCGCAAGAAATATTCTAGAAAGTCTCTTCGGAAGCAAAGTTTTGTCGTTCCAATCGTGAATTTCGCTGACAATTCCATTAGAAACCAAATGTTCTGCCAAATAACAAAATTTTTGAAAATATGAATAAATATTTAGGGTTCAACAAAATATCGACGATTTTCAACAAAATTTCATTTCCAGTGTCGTGATGATTCAATTTCCATTATCACTTTTCGTAAATAACTCTGTCACTTGACTCGCATGTTCTCAGCACAGTCTCATGTTTTTTGTTACTTTGAACCTGTCCTTCCCGAAGCAGCTTTACTTCGAATGAGAAAAAAAAAGGTGGAAACTTCGCAATGAACTTTACACGCGTCAGAGCCTGACTCACTGCTACTTTGCTGGGAGATTGGACAGCAGAGAGAATTATGAAGTGGATTTGTGGTAATTCAAGCTCACGTGTGCTCGCAGAACGGAGACATTTGCTTATGAATTCATAGATTATAAAGTACGTTTACTTGCGCGTTTGCTGGGGCTCATTGACCGCAACTTGCCATGCTCGTTTGTTCCGACAGAACATGAGAAACTGTTGGTCACAAGCCGCGCAGCGACTGGTTTTCCTCTCACCTAGTCATTCTCTTTTTTCTTGTTTTACTAATTTGTTTACTATCGATTTGAACAGTGTCGTACGACGTCAACGACCAAAGACATTCAATTTGCGTGAGTCAGCCTGAACCATAGGTGTTGAAACTCTAAGAAAATTTGCAACGTCTTGGCCGAGTCAGAGACTCTCGCACTTCGACACCTATAACTTCCTTCATTCCCTTCGTTCCGATCCCGCTGATTAATTTAGTACGAGAATCTCAAATGAAAGGAAACCCATGGACATTGGAATTTTTATTACAAATTTTATAGCCTTCTCGTAAATAACGACGGACTTTTAACACTAATTTGTAAATATTTTACAACTCTTCGTGGTCTCTCAGATTGCGGATGAATCGACTCGTGAGCCATCTATTACGATGCTTTATAAGAGTAAACAATAATTACCCATCCTCTTCCTTTTCATCGACATTAATTTTTCGTTTCAATTATTATACATACAGATTCGCTAGAGACTCGCGACAAATACATTTGACGGCTGCGTCCTTGTGAGAATACTCGATAAAAAAATTTCAACGCCATTAGCCGCCCATTTTGTTCTGTATCGTCGCCACAAGTCTGTCGAATGGAGTAATTATTGTTTGTAAATGAAATGTTATGATGAGAGTTTAGAAATTTCAATGGAATATCGTTTTGGGGATAAGAATATTTCGATTGCATTTGGTATCACCTCGAGTATTATAATCGTGACTGTCCGGATGCGTGTGGGACATTATTATCGCGTTCGAAATTTTTGTTCGCAAAGCCCAGGAGCGTGACACGCAAAGCCAATGATTCACCGCGATCTATACGCATTCATGGAATCCGCACGTACATATACGCCCCTTGTCATGTACACATATTTAATTGGTGGAGTGTGGTGCTCGTCAGATCAAAACCAAATGTCACATCATTTCATTCGGATATATACATATAGCTCCGTATAGAAAGATACGAAAATACGTGTATTCGTGGGAGACAGGCATGCGATCTAATGTTGTATTGTGCGTGAATAAATGTGAGCGTGAGTCTGTCCCTCACTGTGGAATGATTCCTCCCCGGTTGGTATTAAAAGAACGCTGCTGCGCGATGTGCAAGGCACGCGCGACAGTCGAATTGTCAGCTATGATCGATGTGGCGCCTCGCGCGTCGAGGCCTCAATCGTCCGCGCGGAATAATAACGACCGAGAGGAGCAGCAGAGAGCGATGACGCTTTGCCTGAAATTAATCGAGTGCTTCAGCCATCAGTTCGTTCGCTAGCTATAACCGAGAATAAGCAGTTGCCACCACTCGGCCCCGCGCACATCGACAATTATTATATTTCCATACACGCAGCACACACTCCTCTTTTTTTTCCTCCGCATCGATTTATTGTTCCAATACGAATCTGATAAAGCATATTGCATACCTGACGCATGGACAAACCTTCATTCGTACGATCTCGTACTCGTATTGGACGCTTTCACTCACTCTCTCTCAGAAAATCTACGACCGCGAGTAGAGTCGCAATTTTCGACGTAGATCAGACACTTGATCGATCGCAATCGATTCTCGTCATCGAACTCGAATTCGCAGACTACGATTCGGGTCCTTGATCCTATTGTCGTGTATGAAGAAAAATGGAAATCGTCGACATCCCGCGAGACTTTCATTTAGCGGTAAATAAATGAAATCGGGAAATTGCGTGAATATTATTTTTGGATGTTGGAAATTTGAATTCCGAGTGGCTCCTACGCTCCCACGTAGAAATAAACAGATAAAATGTGAACAAACGAAATAATTTCTCATTTCGATAAATATATTTTCAATTAATCGAGAATATTTGTAAATGATAAAAATATTCAAAGGATTGTATGATGAAACGAACAAAAAATTGATGATAAAAGAGAAAGTCAAAAAGAGGGTAATGGACATCGATTTAGATTTGGTTATGACGTCGAGGGTGCGGAGATAAATTATCAGTATCATCGTCTCTTGTTTGGCTCGTTATCGATAATTAAAAAATTGTCAAAAGCACTTTGCAAAGCCAGTTATATTGTCCCATCCCTCGTTAGTTTTGTGGCAATCGAATTCGGTGTGCCGCCTACCCCCGGGGCTTATTTTCGGTGTGCAGTATGCAATCGACCGAGCAGGGTGCAGTCGGCTCGCGTCGCAGCCCCGGGGGACGTTGCAAGAGCAAGGAATCTACAGGAAGGAGAACATGTTAGCATGGCTTGTAAATTATACTGCGAGGGATCAAATCCACCCAGTACATCTCCATTACCGACCCATCCCACGCTGCTTTGTAATTTCCTTCAAATTCCGAAAAAAAAAAAAAAAAAAAATGGTTTCGGTCCAAGTGCAGGGAGATAATTTTTTTTAAAAATCTATCAATGCAGAATATTTTAGCAGTGCATGATGTAAATTTTCACGAAAATAAAATAAAATTCCAAACAGATTGAGACAAAAAAATTATTTCATTTCGATCGAGCTTCACATTTTGCATGGTGAAAATTGTTTGAATGTTTCTATTTTCCATTTGAAAGTCAATAAAACAAGATGCATTGCAAATAAATCAATTCCTACAACAATTAGCAATATAGTGTGATAAATTAATAAAAATTACGTAATTTGCACACTTTTGTGTCCGTTGACCAAACTTTTCATAAGCTATGGTGATTCCGACAGTACAATCGATCGTTAAACACAATAAATATCAATGTTTCGTTCCGGTTGGATATATTTTCAAAGTGTATGTATAATGTTGAGGACCGTAAAATGGCGTTAAATAAATCACATTGGCCGTGGACGTGGGGGCGATTACGTAGAAATTATTTCATAAAATGGGGATCTCTTTAAAAAAAAAAAACAAAAAAAAAATGCTTTTTGACGACATGAAAAAATATTCGACGCGGAAGAGGGCTCATGAACGGTCATTATACACCGAGTGAATTATTACTTTGTGAATATTAATTGATTTTGAGAATACAATTTTCTGTTTGAACGATCAAAAACCATTGGATGCCCCTTTCAGGTGTGCGGTGAGCAAAACCCCGAGGTCCTCGCCCGTACAAGCGAACGATGATCCTCCACGAATGTCCGACCCCTCCGATCATTAATGTATATATACATGCTTCCGATTTGAGTTTGCTTTCTCACTCTGGCGTCAGCGTGCCCACAAGGAAAAAGGATACGCCGCTGCGTATATACACCTGCGAGTGTATTCGTTCAACGTGTACTCACAGCTGCACGCAGAACAACCATAACACCAACGTGCATGCTAACGCATCTCTGTTGCATTTGCATCGATGATTCTCGCCTGTTTTCGAATCACTGACTCGACATTAGGTCATCGTTGGACCAATGATGCCCATACATATATAAATATCATATATCCATGTGCATATTTATGTGCGTTCATATCGTGCATATTCAGACATCCACACACGAGCATATCGATCTGACACTCACCACCAAAATGGATTACGCGAGATACTCTTGCCACCGATGTACTTTCCAATTAACGCATCGTTGATTATAATATACTTGCTTATAATAGGCACACCTTCGAATCTCAATCGCGCGATATATACATTCTACCAATTATTAATCAACGGTGTAGAAATTCAAACCGTGGACTTAACGAAATATCGATACAGTTGCAATTTCCCCAATAAAAACAAACACGAGCCTGCCACTGGAGTTTGTTAATTCAAAGTGCAGCCAATCCCCTTCACAACGATCCTTAAAAATCTTCCAACCTCCAAAAACCCCCCAAAGAAAGATTTTCCAACATTTCCAAACAAACTCCAGATATCTGAGCAAAAAAGTCTTCTGCTTGAAAAATCCCCAGCGAATCCCGAACGATGCAACAGTTTAATTTAGTTTCGAGTCCATAATTGTTGCTCGAATTCCTGGACCTCGGAGCAACGAATTAAATCGAATACTTGAAGGCAACTATCATTAAGCTTCGATTATAAAGAAATTTACGAAATGAACACATCGAATAGCCGTTAAATGTCAGCCTGCTTTGGAGTGCCGAGGGTGAAACGGATATATCTGTCGATGGTCCTTTGTGCAATATTATATTTTAAATCTATTAGCTGTGCATGTGTGTGTGTTCTGTGTGTGTATGAGTAAACAAATGTGAAACGACACATGGACACACGGTTTATATGTTTAAGTAGGCACATACTTGTAGTCGAAACGTTATAAATCGATATCGACGGTACAGAGCGAGTGGTTGAATAATAAAATAGTGAAACACACGCCCATTGATAATTCAAAGCGCACGATAACTTTTCCTGCTCATCCGTCGAGTGGCGGGTGGTCTATCGGTGCGTGAAATGGAAATCGAGCGAAATGAATTCGAGTTCATACATATATACGTATATATACGAGTATATATTTGAGTGGAAGAGGTAAATGCGTGCGAGAGGGTGGCGATGTTGAAACGGTGAGTTCGAACGGGGGTAAGCGGCTTTCATAGTGCGGACGCGAAGGGGATAAAACGAGAGAATCACTGCGTGTGCCGCGGAGGATCGGAGAGAGGCTCTACGGCAAAACGCTGGAGGCGCGCGGAAATTAGCGCTATACCGAACGGCTAATGTGCATTTTTTTTTCTCTCCACAAATAGGCGTTTATGATTCAATTTTTTTCGTCGTTCATTCGCTGCGCGTACTTCTGATCAAAATATAGAAACAAATATATACGCGGTAATGTTTTTTATTTTTATTTGTCATTTGAGTGGATAGAGGAATTCCTTAAAGGCTTGAGCGCACCCAAAGGTTGTGATGATAAAGTTTGTTCTAGAGATTTTCGTTGTTTTATCGAAAAAATATTCTTTCGTGCGATTTGCGTGGTTGACGCTTTATCGATGCCCATTGCTCGTTTATCTTTCACAGACGAAAAAATGAAGAAAGGCAATAAAAGTAAATGAGAATTGAACAAATGGTATATCAATGGGAACGGGAATCAAAGGAAATGGAAAATCTGGCTGACGTGTGAATATGAGAAGATCTGTGGATTTACACATGTCGTAATATTGTTATGATTAATTTAGTGATAAATAGATACGCATCGTGGACTTCATAGCCATCGATCGACATGTATACGTATGAATATATGAATTTACATTAGCGTTTGCCGTATCTGCTGGTTTCATAGTTGCGTAAGTGAAGAAACATATATGACGGTTCGGATCGATCGGGTTCAGGCGACAGCTGTGATTGTCACATTATGACAATTGGACACAGATCCGGACAAGACATTCGAGCGGTCAGATGTTCGGTAATCGGGAACAATTATTGTTCAGAGCTTCAAAATAAACCGGGCGTTGTTGGTTCGAGAAAAAAACAAAAAAAAACAAAAAAAAAATGATTAAAAAAATCGATAATCAAGTTGAATAATTCGAAAAAAAAATAAATCAGGGAAAAACTGCGACGAAACGACAAACGAAACTCGATCGTACGTAACGATGTATTTTTTCGTCTGCTTAAGCGCAACGCTTGTATACTTCCTATGAACCCGTCAACCTTTTGCTTGAGAAGTCTGACGCGTTGAAATTTTAATTTTTCAATGTTTGTTTACACTTGACAAGAAAAAAAAAAAAAAAATAAAGGTCGCCAACGGCTCGAAAAATAATTCGGATAATTCGCTCTACCGGATAATGACACGCGACCAGAAGCAAGAGGCTTATTGCCTGGCTAGAGAAGGGGGTCGTTAGGAAAAGGGTGGACAGGAAATAAAATGAGAGACGAAGGTTTGGAGGAATGAGGGCTGATGACGGGTACACTCTGTTCCTCTATGTACCTTGCCTCAAGGCAGGAATATCGATTTTCATACATAATTAAATACCAGGAGGCACATGCAAAGCATCACAAAGAGAGCTTACTTCAGCTTTGATCTGCTGACAGACGGTAACCGTCAACGGGGAAACTTCAATAGATTGCTGCCTGCTGTACACACACGATCAAGCGAAAGAACGCGTAGTTAGCTCATGTAGTTTTTTTCATTCCCTCACGCTCTTCTTCTTTGCCTTTTTCTCTCTCTCTCTCTCTCTCTTGTTTTTCCTCTACCAATTCTCCCTACGAAAAGATTATGCGCAGTCCTCTGTTCTGTGCCATTTAGCGCTTCTCTGCTTGAGCAACACGACAATTTACTTTTCAACTCCGCAACCGATGCACTAGCCACGCAGAATCCTCGTTCGTTGGAACTTCGACTTCGAACTTAGTTTCGAATTCTGCTCCAAATATAAATCAAACAAATCGAAGCTTGACCTTGGTATTGCAACCGGATCGTGTTAAAACGTTCCATTAAATTTTTCATACACTGGAAAATAAATTTTGTCAAAAATCGTCGATATTTTGTTGAATACGATAAACTAAATATTTTTTTATTATTTCAAAATTTTCGTTATTTTGGCAGTGTATTTAGTTTGTAACGAAATTGTCAGCGAAATTAATGGGTGGAACGACTACAATTTGCTTCCGAAGAGACTTTCTAAAATATTTCTTGCTGCATTGACACTATTTTTGGGATTATTAAAAAAAAAACGTTTAGTCGAACGTATCGAACAAAATATCCATCTTTTTCAACCAAATTCTCTTTTCAGTGTACCAAGTTTCCTTTAGTTCAATATTTTGAAAATAAAGAATGAATTTTTTTTCGATTGATACGAGACGAGCTAAAATAGTAAAAATAAATCTAAACAGCTCGCAATGCAAAGCAACAGCAGACTCGTGATAGAGAGTCCGATCGATCTCGAACGAGACACTCACACGAGCAAAGATCCACATATGTGTGCAAAGTATACGTACGCATTTAAATACTAGGATGGAAATAATTTCTCTAATCGGCAATATATCCCACAGCACTATTCGCCTACGTCAAGCCATTTATCAATCACCCACTCGAAATGGTACGGTACCGGGACGCGTCAACGTGAGCATTTCGAACCCTGTGTTTTATGGAGTACCCATGGTGAGAATCGTCCAATGCCTGACTCCCGCATATGCTGTTGCTTCGAGAGACCGAAAAAAATGGTGAAAACATTAAAAGGCAACGAATCAGCCAACAGCTACGACAATAACACGCTCCATTCGCATTCCTGTGTATCCTCGTTCGACGGATTATTTGTGTGACTTAAAATCGACATTTTTCGTTCGACTCGTTGGAATAGAAAGCCTTTGAGTCATGGCGCGACTTCCGCCGTCTCACCCATTTTTCGAAAGATGTATGAACAGTGATTATTTCCGTTTTCGTCGATAAATGATTTCATGAAATTCCGTTACATTGTATCGACGTAAAGACTTCCAAATACCGTGATACATTTTATTGCCCTTGGAGTCGATAATTCAGACACGTCTCTTGAAAATGTCGCATACACACAAATATGTGTAGAAATAAAAAAAAAAAATAAAAAAAGCGAAAAGACACGAGTACGATCGAAGCGACTCTTATTTATCGAGCTCGAAGGGAATTAAACAGAACAGAACGTACCGAGGGCGTAATACCGAGTCTGAACTAGATTGAGAGCATAAAGACGCCTTTTGTACGTCACACCGAGCATCGTCATTCACTCGTGTGTCTGCTGGTACTTTATATTGACAGAGCGTGGACTCCGTGAGTATAAAACTCATCTGTATATTTGCTAGTGTGCCAATTCGGCTCGATCTCGCCAGGAACTAAATTTAGAAAGCCAAGATTGAGTCGTGACAAAATATAATTCACCTTTTCTTATAAATTTTATCGCAACCGTTCTTTATTTAACTGCTTTACGTTAAAACACGATTTTTTGTCGTTATCTCTTGCCATGGGAGCCTATCGATTGATTTTCCCCTCGTGATTTATTTTACGACAGACCTAATGTCCGCTGGTGCGTACGACTTTACTCTTGATAACGAAAAAAACAAATTTGAGCTCAAAATAACGATTCAGTGAGAAACGCACTTGAGGAATTTCGAGAGATCCGATAGTTTTTTTTTTTTTTTTCAATAAAAAACTAAAGTATCCGTCAGTGGTCGCCACTTGTCGAGGATGAAAATATTTGATAACATCGATGAATTAAAATATTTTTTAAAATTTCATCGTCCATATCAATTCGATTGATCCTTCATTTTTTCGGTGAAGAAATAATCCAATATAATTCCACCAGTTCATTGCTTAATGGATTACATATCGCTGTTGTGAATATTAGTTCGAGAACCGCCAACGCTTTGAATTCATTGCCTGTAATCAAGATGCGGGCATCAAACGAATCGTGACTCATTAAACCGAACTTTGTGAAAAGAGAGAGAGCGATGCCGTCTCATCTCCGATGATGGGAAGGAGAGGAGCTGCTAGCAGGCAACTTCTGTCTCTATCGAAACTCGTCGAAACAGTTATCAAGAACATTGATGAATTATTTTTAATGGCAGGAAAATATAAAAAAAAAAACAAAAATTGAAAATATTCAGAAACAATTTTGGAAACACGATATTTAGCAGGGTCGACGTTGAAATTGAGTCGTTGGCTCGTGATCGCAGAGACAGAACCGAGGACAGAACACAAATATGGAAAACGAAACAGTAAAGAAATTAATTCCTTGCATAATATTTTATAAAAAGCTTTTTCAATTGGTTATCAAACGTTTAGAGGAATGATTATCGTAAACGTTTATAATTCAAGTTGCTTAATCGTTTTTCCATGTTTGTTCGCTCTATTTACGCCCGTGGTCTTGAGAAACAACTGTCAATATCCTGTCGCTGCCTAGGAGATCGTTCGTAACTCACTTGCCTTTGTCTGGGTTGATGTCATCCATCGCAATACGCTCGTGATTTATAAAGTGCGTTTGTGAATACATCAATGCAGAAAGACTTTTTTTTTCTCTCGAATCAACTGGAAGAGTGGGACGTATTTAAATTTCAAATTAAATATTTTGGACGAGCGCATTAAAAAAAAATACATTGACAAAAAAGTATTAAAAACAGTTAACCGAATATTCAGACGATTCGTCAAGTTTTTGTCGCATATTTTGGGATATAATTTCACCTTTTTTTCAACTGTCATATTTTAGGGTTTGTCCTCCAAGAAAAATCCATAAAGAATTTAATTTATGGAGCTACGTTAGGAGGATGTCTTTTAATTTAACTGTCAAAGATCCCATAGACCCGGCACTCACAATATCTGATTAATAAACCGATGGAATCACAACCAGATTTATGGACTCGATCGATTCTCTTTTTACGTATTTTTGAATGTATTTTTCCTCTAAGGACGAAATATCACCGCGCCACTCTCGAGCGAAAAAAAAAGAAACAATTAATTGTGACGATTTTTCAAAACCACTTTTTCGTCGCTGATGCTCATCTCGACAGAATTCTGGAAACTCACCGCGACTCTCTCACGATTACTTCCAATTAATCGATACAAAAAACTTATTTTTGCTTCCCTCTGTAATTTTTTCGATGAATTTGTCAATGCAATTAATTTTTATCAATCAATTCCGTTCGGAAGAAAAACGCTGACAGTTATCAAATTTTATAGTCTCATTTTTCAAATATACCAAAATGCATGCCCAAGAATAAAAATAAAATTGTAGGAAATTGGAATAAATTGATTTTAAAAAATATTTCGTTGATTTTTCCAGGATTTGAATTTTCGTCTCAAACTTTTGATGCTTTCCAGATCTGTTATTGCGATCTATTCGAATTGCTCCGACACAGAGATGGATAGATCGGAAGGCGCATTTCTCTCTGAATAACAGGTGCAGCCTGCATACACAGTGCGTATGTCTGAGGCTTATATATAGCGCCCCGAACCCACCGAGATGAATGGAAAACACGACGGGTTTAATCGGTATTGACATTTAAACTTGTTGTACACGCTCGAAACCTGATTTGGTTTTTTTTTCTTTCTTTCCGAAAAAACGATTCGCCAATGTTTTCTAATCAATTTTTGTCTTCGCTCATTAATCATCCTCAGATCGCAGCTGCTCCTTTCGATCGGCCTTTTCTGATTTTCGGAAAAGTCACAATTATGTTCCGATAAATACTCGGTTTACGAAATTTCCAAAGAATTCGATCGTCGAGTCTTTCATTTACTATTTTGGTCGAAAATTTCATTCCTACGTAATATTTCGAAAGCAGAGAATATTTTCACAAAAAATTATTATGCGGACATGGCAGATTGAGACACGTTGCTTTTGATGGAAATTTACTATTTTTTGATTGGAAAAATATGGTAAATTTGCCCACGTCAATAAAACGGCCTCGGTTTGATATTTGCTCGTGGGAAATTTATTTTGTACAATTTCGTGGCTGCAAGCAGCAGCACTCCAATTTTTTTTTTTTGAAATTCGAGCCATTTCGGATTCTCTAAATAATTACGACCGATTGACCTGTTTTATTTTTGTCACTCATCGCGAACTTGCAAGTGGACGTCAGTTTTTTTTTTTTAATTTTTTATTAGTCTCGATCGATAACGCGCTTATAAATTTTTTCATTACTCATTTTTTGTTTGGCTATTCGTATAAGTTTTTCATTATTCAACACTCGGTACCGAGCACCAACGTGTAGATCATCCTGTAGGTACAGCACGTGCCCTATGCAAGAATCCGCCACCTGCTGTGTACACAGGCACTTCTGTTTACATAAGCCATGCGCGTCTTACGATCCGTTTCTCAGTCAGGTCGTCAAACGTAACGCAACAAACTATTTAATAACAAAATTACTGACTCAGACGCTTACATTCAATAATATCGAATTTTTGGTGCGAAAATTTGTTTATTAAGAAATTAAGGGATGAAACGGTAATCCGGAGTTTTTAATCGTGCTTCTGTCTTGGATTCAGCACTGTTCACAACAAATTTTAAATTCCTCCTCGACTTTTGTCGAACTTTCAATTCTGACGTAAAGGATTTAAAAAAAATATTTTTCTGAATTTTGTTCGTTTTTTTTTAATATAAAAGGGTCAAAGATATTTAATGATAACAATAATTTGTTGCGGTGAAGATGAGGCAAAGTTTTTGCACTCGTTCCCACAATTTGGAGCAAAAACAATTTTTCGCATTCACTCCGCGAATCTCTCACGGTCGTGCTAATTGGATAAAATTCTTCTCGGGAATAAAATCAATTTGGCGTTAATTCGGAAAGGGATCGTTAATTTTCGGCAGTGGCGATGCATTTGCAAATATTTTTACGCCTCAACGAAATTTATACTCAATTTTTTAACGCGGATAATGAAATCTTTTCGCGAGTCTCAGTTATGAAATTATTTCGGCTCATGAATCGAGTTGTTTTCGGGAATCACATGTCGACATTTTTTCCTCCAGTTTTTCGATCAATCAAAATTAATCGACGCGCTCACGCCAGCGTTTGTCGTAAACTTGAATTTTTCCGAGGCATGTCACAATTGCGAAACCATCGTAAATTTTATAGAAATTACGGAAACGTCGTCGACGAAATTTGAGAAATTCATATGAATTTCAAGCTAATTCTAACTTTGGATTTTCACAGAGAAAAAACCACTCACAGCTTGCAGGGAATCGGAGAAAAAAAACTTTTGGCTATACACTGCGTGGAACAAGCAACAACGCCTGGCGATTCATTCATCACGCGCGGCGAGGCGGTCGGTCTAGGTATATTCTACACGTTTTAGTACGTTCGTACACCGCGCACTGTGCGGATTCATTCACCCTTTTCACAGGCTCGGTTCGAGCTCGGGATACGGAAAAATCCGGATTATTTCATTTATTCGCGTTGCGCTTGATATCGAGGAGAAAAAAATCTTTGGGGACGATGCAGTGACCGCAATTTTCGATTTCTTGTCAATATATTTCGCGTCTTGGCATCTTCTCGCCTTGAATTTAGAGTGGGCGATAAAAAAGCCATCAAAATTGAAGGGGACATAAAAAATCACTCACCACGACAGTAGTGGTTCCAAAACAGCTTTATCCGTCAAAATGTGAGTCGAAGAAGAGGCTTGTTCGTCGATCATACAAGATGAAAGATGTTGGTTCGGTATAGTGTAGTAATTACGTTGAGAGTGAGTGCATCGAGAGATGTTATAAAAAAATGGTGTGAATCGAGAAAGACAAAGGTGTTGCCTCGCTTCTCGAATCATATCATCACAACAGACACGGCACGAGTTTCAAAATGGCCCAAGACGTCACGAACGTAAACGTTTTCACGATGGTAAAAAATTGAAAGTAAAAAACGCTAATGCGAGATTTAAAAAATTCTCGAAACGGAGCACAAAACGAAGAAAAAAAATATTTAACCAGGCTCGATGTTCACTCGAGTCTGCACACTCGTCGTAGTCGGTGAAACGAAAAACAGAAAACAATATCAACGAGGAATTAACACCGAATCACCGAGAACGTCAATCTCCGAGATTCCATCCTTCTCGTGGCACGAATCATTATCAGCATCCCATTATTCCCGCGTCATTCAAATTTTATCACCGGCGGGACGACACTTTTCATTACAGCATCCGATTTGTCTGATAATCAGCGGCCAATTCCCCGAATCAATACGGCGAATACAGAACCAAACAAATCATCTCCACAGGAGATAAAACCATAGGATTTCACAAATCTTCATGAAACTAGAAAAAAAACTAAAAACTTTGAGCGAAGAACACGTAAAACGCGAATTTATCTTTCAGCATCAGAAAACACACGATCCGGAAGCTGATGATTTTCTCAATGGTAACAAGAAAGTTTCCGGGATTTCACAGATATTCGAAGACTCGTTGACATTAATGAAAAAGTGTGACGAATCGAATAAGATGGAAGAGCTCGTGAGCGAAGCGGTTAATCACACTGTTTTGTTCGAAATATATAAAAATATTAGTTTATTTATTAATTAAGGTTGTTTGTATATCGCGATCGAAGGTGGGGGAGGTCGGTGGGGAACCGAAGAATGGAAAAAACTCGGGCGTACGTGTAGCGTTTATTGGGAGCCGCGAAAACGGAGACCGAAACGTACACCCTTCCACATCGGCAGCACGTGGCGCACTGACGGCTCCGCGCTCTCTCTTATCCCCACCACCGTTCAAAATCCCTCCCTTCTTTATTTCCCCTCCGTTGGCGGCGTCGGTCGCGGCGACGGCGGCGATACATCGCTGACCATCGCTACCCCTCTTTCCCCCTTGGCTTTACTGGCCCTGACCTATCCCCACTCCAACAAGGGGCGCTCTCCGCTCTCCCACCATTTTCCCATTCCACCCACGCCCCCATCCCACCATCATCTACCTCCCTCTCTATTGCTGCTGCTTCTGCTTTTGCTGCTGCTGCTGCTGCTGCTGCTGCTGCTGCTCGAGTTCCAAACGACTCTTCTCCCTCCTCTTCTTTCTCTACTACTTCTTCTTCCTCCTCCTCCTCCTCCTCTTCTTGTCTCTTCGCCCTCCCTCGCTCAGTCGCTCGCTCGTGCGATAAAGAACGAGAGCGAAAGAGGTATAATATACAGACGAAGACGGTTGAAAAGACAGAGGGTCAGAGAGAGAAAGAGAAAGAGAGAGTGATTCAGAGCAGGGCGAAAAGAGAGATGAAAAGCAGAAGAGAAGCTCTTTCCGTGTATTTATCGCTCACCCGCGACTACCCTGGATATACATACAGCTATACAAAACTTTTACGTTATTCCTTCTGTCCCTCCTTCCCTTCCCGCGCACCCTTCCTCTTCCCTTTCATCCGCACAGTGCCAAATGTTTCATTCTTTTTTTTCTTTTTTTTGTTTATGTGTGTTTCACTAAGTTTGACGGACGAATCACAACGTTCGGTTTGCTTCGAACACGTTAATTGCGCCTCGGTATATCATACTCGAACCCTGAGATTAATGCTTTTCGCTGCATAATCTACGCTGCGTGGTGAACACGCATATTTATCGTCGAACCTAATGTGATCAAATTTACACACAACTGTACGTATAAATATTGTCATTCCCACCAATTTTTCATCGCTCCTCCAACATTCTGTTTTTAGATTCTCGAGCCTGCTTCGAATTCTCGACACATCGTTTATTTTTTCTTCAAATTTGGAAAGACCTTCGTATCCCTTCGATGAAACGAAAAAAAAAAAACCTAAAATCGTCTCTCACTCAACCAACGTGCCGTATGCTCGAGAAAACTTTTTTAGACAACTTTCCATCGTTCTGCTCACCTCGAGGCCTTAATAACCCTCAGAAGCTTAAAAAACCGGAACATCATTTCTCTTTCATGAACAAAATTTCTTCTGCATTAACAAACTGTGCGACTACCAAATTGTTCTGCACTTTCCAACCAAAATTCGAACGTCCCATTTGCTTTATTCGCTGACTCAAATAAATATCGTTCACCATACGACGATATTATTCTTGAATTAACAATTTCGTTTTGATCGTCGTTTTGATTGCTAAAAATTACTAATATATAGAAAATTTGACAATCGAATTTATTTTTCAAAAAACACGAAACAGCAAACTGCAAAAACTACAAACAAAATATATTTATCTTTTTTTTCATTAACTCAAACGATTTTTTGTCAACACTCTCGCGTGTCGATGCAAACTCGTTTCTGCATTCGTCTTCCCAGAGCAAATCTCGATCGAATTGAGTGAAATAAGATGCACACACGTGTTATCAGATTTGTTTCCCCGAAATTGAATGAATGTGGGAGGCGGAGGGAGGGGGGAGGGAGCCAATATTGTAGCAACATCTTGTACGGGTTGGTGCATCGGAATGCACAGGTGCGTGCGTTGCGTGCCACGATCGAGCTGAGAAGAAGGCGAGTAGGCTGCGAGTACTGGTTGTATGAACGGCAGCAGGGGGAGTTGCGAGGCGGGGGGAGGGGGTAGTATAGTAAGAGCGCCCGTAAAAAGGGGCAAGCGAGAGGGGTGCAAGGAGGAGAGAAAAGTAGTAAAGCACGAAGTAGTAAAGCCCGCGGTTCAGTCAGTAGCCGGCGCCCGAGCAGCCACGCTGGAAAAGCGCTCGTGAGCTGCACGTGTATTATCACTGCTTCTCGTATTTCTATACACATGTTCAATCACACACACACACACGTACGTAACGCACACATATAGAGATACATACACACTTGACAACTTTTTTATCCGGTCTCGGGACTCCGGTTTCCTCGTGGTTACGTGTGGGACAACAGCAGTGGATAAAACGACAAGGAAAGGAAAAGCTCTCGTCGGTCTTTCACGATTTACGATGTGCGAGCTTCGATACTCGATTTTTCTGATTCTTGCACATGCTCCGGACGCGCATCATCCTGTTCCTTCAATCAAAACTTCTGTGCCTTGATCCCGTTGTTCGTTTAACAAAAATGTCAAACTCAAGTTTGTTGCTTTTTTACTTGACAATCAGTCTTGCTCTTGCAAAATCACTTGCCCACGAGTTAAAAAATTTGCAGGTTTTCAGCCCTTACGTGTACGAAAATTTATGGAGATTCACGATTCGAATTGTTGTTGACACGAGGAAATATTGTCGGAAAGATCTGATTAATGAGAATCGTGGAAAATTTATGTTTTATACGTAGAAGCGAAAATTTTCTCGTGTCATTTACACGATTTTTTCTCATTTGGTAATCGAATGATCAAAAATCGTATATGGCTCGTCGTATGCCTTGGAAGTCAAAAAGAGGGTGGCCAACGCGTGAGCTCCGTTTGCTTCCCCAGTTTCAGGCTCAGCGATAAATAGTATATTTGTATGACGACTCGAAAGTCCGTGAGAGTTCGTGATGTCGAGGGTCGGGTGTCTTTGGTCAATATAATCGATGACGCAACTTAATACGTAATAGACATAACGACAGGGATCACGATGGCGATCGCGAGCACGAGGATGTGGAAACTCGTCAAGACGTAGACGCGACGCAGGGGATTGTAACGAACTCGTACGCATTTTGGTACAAAGAAGGAAAGACCGACGAACGAGAAACAAAGACAAATAACCGGCGTGGACTGGGGGATGTTACCCCTTCGTCCCTTTTCCTCTTTTCGTCTTTCCCTCTCTCTCTCTCTCTTTACTCGAGCTTCGAGAGCATTAAGAGTTTGGTAATAAATCTCGTTGAAAAAACACAGACACACGAACGAGCTTGCTTGCGCTTTTACTCGCGAGCTCGTTCTGCCCGCTATGCTCTTTCGTATACGGCTCGTTATGCCCTGTAAGAGGCTCTCTCCACTAGAGCTCTAATACATATACATTTACGTCTATACCCATGTGTTGTACGTACATGTTTTAATGCCCGTCTTCACGTCTATCTTTCGCTTCAGAGGTTCGTACATCTGGGATCACGCGCTCGACTCCCTCTATGTGCTTTTACTTCATTCTGGACTGTCTCACGTCATGATTCCACTGTATCTATTACTCTTTGCCTCTCTTTCTCTTTCAGTGACGACGCCACTTTTATTTCATGAACTCACTCGTTCTTCACGAAAAATACTGAAAATCAAAAACTGCTCTCACGGGATCGATCTGGGGAGAATTTTCAATTTTAAACAATTTAGTTCGTAATATCAATTTTCATTGAAATTGATTCAATTTTTTGTTGTGTATTGAAAATTTTATTTTATTTGATGAGAATTTCCATCCGGCACCGTAAAAATTGCATAAAATCTGAAGTATTGCTCGGATTCTATTAACACAAAAAATCGGAACTTCAGGTACGAGTAGGACGAACGAGACTACGATAAAAAGATTTTTGCAAGTTTCAGCGAGGATTGCTTTAACTTGATTCGGGTTTTTGTAGAGCTCGAATTAGGATTGAGTTTGAATTGGATTGTTGTTTGGGAGTTTTGTATTCGTTGGGAACGAGCGATCGTTGGTTGGCAATGACGATCGTTGATTCGGATGAAAATTGACCAGTTAGTTTCTGGGACAAGGGAAACATGGCGCTTGCTGGTACTCAATACTATTAAGAATCTGTCTTGACAAATATATGTATACATATTTTCACGTGAGGACGATAGAAAGGAAGAAGCGACAAGCAGAGTGTACGGCCTTTCCATCTCCCATTCCCTGAAGAGAGCAAGAGAAACAGAGAGAGCGAGAGAGAGAGAGAGAGAGAGAGAGGGAGAAGAGCGGTGGTAACGGCAGCAGCAGCAGCAAGGATCTCGAGGATCGAAATTTATCGGTCGTTACACGGGTAGGGAAGAAGAAAGAGAGACAGAAGCGAGAGCCAGCAAAACTGGCTCTGGGGTGGCAAGAGGGCGGAGAGGCGAGAGAGTCTTCAATCTCGCGGATCGAAATTTATCGAGCGTTCATGGGACGAGCGCAATTTTCGGCGTGACGACGTTCATCCCGGTTCCTGCAAGATCGGCGCGCCCAACACGGAGAAGAGGGAGAAGGAACATTCGGCGAGATACCTCCGTGAGTTTTCGTCGAAAAAATACGAGAGAAGAAGAGAAAAGAGTGCGAGGTGAGAAGGAGGGCGAGGAGGATGAGGTAGAAAGCGAGGGAGAGAAAAAAAGAAAGAGAGAGAGAGAAGGAGAGTGGCCACTTCTTGGAGGTTGAACGAAGCGAGGGTTACACATTGGAGTCGGTACAACGTTTTCCCAGGACGAACGTCCTCGCGAGTGGGGGAAAAGGACGCTAGATGTACATAGGGCTCTCATACGTCCTTTCTCGCTCCTCGGTCCCGTGTGGTTTTCTACGGAGCAGCCACGTTGTCGATCCTCCACGTGATGGTGCGATGGTGGTGGTAGCAGCGGAAAAGCTTATATACACGTAGTAACTATGTGTATACTTTAATGCTCGTAACGGCGGAGGGGAAGTCGGCGCGAATGGCGAGCCGAGTGAGAGAGTGAACGGCGCGAGAAGGTTTTCGAGCAACGACGATGGTTACGTTCCACGGATCAGGGAGCTCGATAGCGTGCCGAAGTCGTGGCGTACGGCAATAAATCCATTTTTCGTGAAGGGTCGGTGAGGGGTGAGAGCGAGCAGGGTCTGATTAGCAGCCTGACTCGGCCATACAGGATGACAGCTCGGTGAGTTATAATATTGCCCATCCATCTATTTATCTACTCTCTACTCCCTTCTCCCATATATCTATATACATTAATGTACCTATGTCTGAGTGTGCGAGGCTCTATGTGTATGTGTGTGTCTTTCTCTCGTCTCGCCCATTCGCTCGTCTTTTCGGCAGCACTCTCATACACCCTATATATCTCTTTCCCAGGGAGTATTTTCCATCTCTCTCTTTCTTTTCCTCTCCCGTCGAATATCGGTAACGGACGCGAAGCGAAGAAGAAACGAAGAAAGGAAAACGCGACTTTCCTCGTAAAAACAGCCGATAAATATAAATTAGTTCATCCGATATCCTCAAGCGTTGTTATTGCGCTATATATGATGACATTATACGACGACCAAACGACGCCTAACTATATAATGCACGAAATGAAACCGATGAATCACGTTACAATGACACACGCTTATATTAATACCAAAAAATGTTACTGCTCGCGACGTACGGAACTGCCAGACATGTTCCACCACGACTTGGACAAAAATGTCACGTTTTACGGGACATGCAAGAAAAATGCTACAGTTATGGAGAAATCGCGTACGAGATGTGACGGATTGATAGGGACTTATTTGCGTCATTCCTTATGGCCATCGGACTGTATGCGTATAGCTCGCGACATTCTAGGAAACGTTCGTCAAGACGTCAAAATCAAATATTCCGGATTTTTTCATAATTAAAATTTCACACGATTTTGTTTCTCAGTAAAATCTGGAATTATAGTATTTTCTGTAAAGAACCATTTTTGTGCTTGGATAAACGTTTCGTGGCTCGATAACCGATGGACCACTCGGATTTTCGATCACCAAGACGCCCTTAAAGTTATCTCACTAGTCTGGAGGCAGAGAGACATTCAAAGTAATGCTCCGGTTTTTGTAACGTAAATAATGGTGAAGCATGTAGCGAGCGTTTGGTTCGGACAGATATACGAAATCCTATGGCTGGCAGCCAGCGTTGAGCTATGTAGCCACACTCTGCTGTCAAAACAGGAGCCCGATCTTGATACTCGAAAAACTGAAAGAATAATTCTCCTCCTATTCCCCACTAATAAAAAAATCAATTTTACAAAAAACCATGAATCGACGGAGTTCTAGAAAAAAAAAAATAACATTCAAAATTTGCATTTGTATGGACGAGAGACAGAAAAAAAGACAATTGCCAAGAAGTATCATTCCGGATTCCCCTAATTGTCCAGCCCCTTATCGAACCCATTGATCTTCTGTCTAGGAACCTGATGGCACATCGTCGTATAATTAACTCACGTGATATCATCTTTTAAAAATAACATGACACAATAATGTGCAAACTATGTGGGAAATGGTCTTTTGAGTTGCAGCTGTTCGTTTAATACGGAAGGGTGTATACAAGGAGACACTTAATTGTCAATCGAGCCAGGCCGACATACGTTCAAATCACTCGTCCATCCATTTCGTCACTCACTGACTCATTAACTCAGCACCACTCACGATTGTTCTTTTCGCTTTCGTGATCGACGTTCCTTGACTTCTGCGTGATCGTTGTAATGGGATACGTATGGGGGCAGCTAAATGTTTCATCGAGATAAGCAAACGTATGGATTTTGATATCACTCGTTCGTTCATTAGTGCTCAACATTCACTATGCTCGCTAAAACTTTCCCCACCAACCATATTAACATGCCCAGGCAGCCATTATGATTGCCTCTTATTTACAGGTTAACAATCTCACCATGAAAATCAATTATTTATTCTTCCACTACGCCTTTGCTGCATTAAGTGCATTTGTCAGAAAAGCATTTAGTTAAGTTCCAGGAGTAATCACATTAACAAGTCATTCCGATCGATGGATCCTGAAGCACAATTCGAAAATGCCTGCCAATGGGAAAGCATTTTGCAACAAATGTTGCAAAGACTCGGAGCTCGAGGTATACGGTAAGGCGATAGTCGAAGTAATAAATCTAGCGAGTAATAATGAGAATGGTAGTTTCTAACGAAGCATATCGACGGGAATATCTAATGTACTTGACGTTTCCAAGCCCGGCGTATGTCTCGAGGGCTGTCGATCATCGCTCGGATCTGGTGGAGTCGCCGCGTTCCAACTGGTAGGTGGAAATGATTTGCACCGGTTGAACGATGTACCCGGAAGCGTCCTACATTTAGGTTAGGTACGAGAAGTGTGCAGTATGTGTTCTCGCATGGCTAGTTTATTTCATCGTCTGGTTTCATGTGAAGAGAAACGCGCAAACGGAGCGTAATAATACACGAATCATATGTATATATATATGCGAAGCTTGTGTACGTACTATATACACGTTTGAAATAATATGACTACAATATAAACACGTATGTCAAGGTGTATGCGTTCGGAGTGTGGTTGCGATGTACGTGTGTGGATGTTAGGATGAGTTAAGAGAAACGGAGGGAGGAAAGACATATAGAAGAGAAAGAGGAGAGAAATAAAAGAGTACAAACGAAGAAAGAGCGAGAAAGTGTGAGCAGGCTGGGAGAGGATCGGATGAAATAAATGAAGCTCATTCAATATTACATTAAGGTGACCCCTCGCAAATCTTCGGCTGAAAGCCGAGCGAGAAAGACGGCGCGCGGGACACCTCTCTATACATTTTGAACTGCGGGGAAAGATGCATCCCGAACTTTCGACGGGAACCAGTTCATATATCTGAAGTATAGTCGCCATAAATAAGCGAGCTGTCCGTTCGCTCTGTTCGCCGTCGGGCTGCTGCAATCCCTCCCTCCCTCCCTCCCTCCCTTTTACCTCCT
>JBAJMU010000005.1:11404831-11479128 GCA_037952995.1 Hyposoter didymator
TCCCTTTTACCTCCTCCCGCCCCATGTCCCCTTTTTCCTTCGCGATTCCCTTCTATCCTTCCCTCCACCTTCCTCCTCCGCCCTGAATTTCCTATACCCATAATATCAGACCCGTGCGAACTCGCGCCGCCGACTCACCGCCATTCTTACGTATATACAGCTTCATATACACATCCATCTTTTTATTTTTATTCTTACCTATAGATGTTTATATATGTGAACACTTTCGATATCAAACAGAAAATAATACAGAATCGATAAACTTGGTGTCTTTGACGTCGTTCGATATAATCGCTGCGATCGAGCTCCGTCATTTGTTCCTCCAAAATATATTTTAAATGTCAACTTTCATTTATGATCTATGGAATCGCTGTTGGACATGGAACGAATGGAGCAACACGAACTTGACCAGAAATATCACGTTGAATATCAAACCTCAACAAAAAAAATGTCAATTTTCGACGTTTTTTTAAACACGTCTTTTTGCAGTAAATATATCGAGACCAATTCGCCTTAATTATTCTTCGTACAACGGACGTTGCTCCTCCCGAGAAATCAAATGAAAGGATCTGCTGAGCAAAACGACATTTCTCCCGGAGAATAAATCAATTTTTGTTTTAAACAAGCATCCTGCCTGTGTGTGTGTGAGTGTGGATCTCACAGAATCTATTCGGTTTCCAAGTAATCTGATGTGTAAGAAAGGAAGAGAAAAGAAATTAACGAGTTTTGTCACAAAATTCCGAGGGAAACTACGAGAGTTTATAGGCGAGTGTGTTCGAATATCGATCGCAGCAGTATCTGTTTGATATACTGCGTCCTTAATGCATATTTCAAGACGTATACTCATATAGTTTTTATTTTCATCATTATTATTATATTTATCCGAGAGACTCGTATGTACGTATCTGCCTCGTAGGTATATATGCAATGTATGGGGTGAAGGCTGTAAATTGTAAATAGTATGGAAAAGTGTGTGATAGTTGTGAAATACAGGGCAGCCATAAAATATCGACGATCTTGCAGGTTAATCCGACCAACCGGAAATGATTGAGTATTAACGGCGTGCCGGTGAAGCAAAGAGAAGGTAAGAGAGGCAAAGCAAGAGAGCGTAGATCAACCGCGCCAATCAGTGATTTATTGTCAAAAAATCAGGCTCGTCAGGCACAAACACTCGCTTTCTCGACAACTATATAGATCTATGGATCGGAGAACGAGAGCTAAGAAAAATCTGAAGAAAAGGAGAAGAGAGAAGAGTGTAGCTCGTTTGACGTTATCGAAAATTCTGAATCGACGAAAGACGCCCCTCGACGAGAGGCGAGAAAAGATGCTTGCATGTCGGACGCGAGTTAAAACAGAAAGTCCATGTGCAACAACATTGCAATGAGAACTGCTCAAATGCCACGCCTAGACATCGGCTTTCGTCTCTCGCGCAATATCAGATGCAGACCGGACGGAAGAGACGAAAAATATGAATAATAAGCTTATACACTTACACGCCCAACCTACGCGTATTTATATATTAATACATTGTATCGATACGTGCATATAAACCACTTTTCATATCCAGCTCATCTCACTGTGATCCTTATCCTTTGCGAGCGCTCGTTTTCTTTATTTTTTACATTCAAAGTAATACGGAAAATTATCGAAGCCGGATATGCGATGAATAATTTGCAAGAAATCGTAGCAACACGCCGAGAAAGGAAAAATTCTCGGTCTGAAAATAATTGAATCACTGCTAATTCGATTGACGAATCGCTAAATTCTCAAGCGAATAATCGAATCGCGATAATTTTTAGATTTTCAGCACATTGTCGAGAAAATAAAACTTATTGCGTGGGAAAATCGTGAAAATTGCGTTGCTGTCGGTCCATTGAACCTCGCAACGTGTACGCAGGGTCAAATACTGAAAATAAACATCCGACGACCTGTTACCACCAGGACTTCCCTAACGTAGTGCAGACGACGACGATGTTATCGGTGCGAATAGACGCGAGACATCGTGCTAACGAGTTTATTTTAGAATCGACGAAATCCAGTAAAGTGTCGACGAAATGTCAATTCCTTTGGCTGTAATCGAGAAAAAACTTTGCCTCTATAGCCATGCTCCGCGACGCAATATCTCTGAGAGATTTCATTTCACCTTTTGTTATTGTCAGTCTTTGTTCTCGATATTCTGCCGTGGCGATGACGATTGCCGTGTCAGGTTCGTTGCCTCGATTACAACAATGATCTCTGAGACTCATCGTCGATTGTCTCGTTCTTGCCGACCACGGTACACGCAACAACAATATTTTATTTATTTATTTTTCTTTTTTTTTTCTTTAATCGATCTTTTCTGTGACTGTGATCGATATGAAGGAAGAGAAAGAGTTATTGAAGCAAAGCCGAAGAACTTTATAATACGTAACACATACATGCAGGCATGGAAGAGAAGAGCAGTCTCGATTCGATCACTCGATCGATTTATATAGAAGTATCGTGACGAGGCAAATCCCTCTTTATTCCTTATTATACGATGCTCCAGGAAATCACGTTCTCGTTCAATCGACACCTCGTTCAATGCCTCATCCGAGTGAAGACTTTCGAACGATTAGAAAAAATAAAAACAAAACAGCACCGCAGAGTGCATGAGAAATAGATCGTTTGTTGTGCGCGATTACTCAATAATCAATTGCAATTTTTTCAAATCGTAATTACATCCCCCGCCATGTTTCTATGGGCAAAGGAAAAGTCACGCTATCTGCCAACTCCGAGAGACTCGCTCTTTCTCCCTCAAGTACGGCAATCCAATAAACAATAACCGATTAATACTCAGAAACGAAGAAAACGAATGTTTCATGTTTTACCAACGATCCATCAATCTGTCAAAACGTGTGAATTGATTTTTCTAGCAATTACAGAGTTTCGCAATAAAATTTTTGCTATCCCGTCACTTTTCATTGTTCCACCTTCGGAGATAATATAATAAATCGGATGATAGCAATACTCTGGAACGATATGTGGAGGACCTTATCCAAGCGAGCGCCACGGAGATTTTATGCGCGTCTACTCGTCATAACTTGTTACACTATCTTCTCCGGAGGTAAAGAAGATGAGAAAGAGAGAGAGAGAGAAAGAGCAAGATGAAGAGAGTAAAGAAGTCTCACTCTGCTCGATCTACGCGGTCCTATACTCGCCCACGCCAACTCCTGGTGCTCGTGCAGCACACCAAGAGTGTCTCTCGTCTTATCGCACCAAGCGAAACTTCGTAAATCGATGCGAGAATTCGATTTCACGGCCAGCTGGGCTCAGCTCGCTGAGCAAAGCGCTCAATATACACTTCCCATACTGCATATATGTTGTTAAATCTATATACTCCTTGTAAATATGTTCCAGCTCGATCTTGGGATCCGAGATTGAGATCGCGCGCGAGAAGTCCGGGGTACTTGACTCTTCCATAGGTCGCAATTCCTGGCCCATTCCTGACGAACCAGATGGGTCATTCGTTCCCTTCGAAAATCGAATCCTCTAGATCAAGTCAGTATTACGCCCGAACTAGTGTAAAATTGTCAAGTTTCTCTGAGAGCAAAAGATTCACCCAATTTCCTCCATTTTTTTTCTTTCACGATCGATGATTTTTTTCATAAATTGCTATAAAAAAGTTTAACGCGTTTCTAGGATTTTCCAAACATTTTCAGTCTCTAAATCCCCGAATCACAAACCCTCTACAATTTTCACAAAAACGTTTGCAAAAACAATGATAATGAGCGAAGATAAAAAATGAAAATTCATTTTTCCACGTTTTATAAATAAATAAAAATCAGAAGAAACTAATTGGGCACGAAACGCATGATCCAAAGGAAAATTCTAATGCGATACTTAAGAAAAATGCATCATATCGCCAACGAGTAAAGAATTTTTCGAAAAATCGTTTTTTTTTTTCGTTCTTGCGTGAATGGTTTGTAGCAAATTGATAACCGCGCGCACTTCTCCGAAAGCTACCTGCACGTGCCGTAGCTATAGGCCGTAACCAAACTAGTCACGCTCGGAAGATATTCCATGTTTTCTCCTTGTAAGCTCGTTCGTCGAGACCTATTGAATAAGCGACAATTTGTTTGACGTTTGAAGGTCCAGGCACATTGTGCAACATGGTGCGCTGGCACACATTGAAATAGGGATGTTGGCGACCGGGATATGCACCCCCTGGTTTCTTCACATGCCTGTACATATGCAAAGAAGATTTCCACGTGTATATGCTTAAGATTCCGTACTAATACGGAGCCGGGGCGAAGGTAAAAAAAAAAGAGACGAAGAAAAAAAGAAAAAGAGTTTTTAAAAAAATGGCCATTCTTGCCAGAAGGAATATAAGCGCTGGAGGAGGTTCACGGATCGCGAGAGTTGCAGCGTGCAGCTAAAGGTCGATCCGTGCCGTTGCTATTGCTCTGTGTTTATAAAGTTTCCGTGTAACTCACGACTGCGGCTGCTGGTACATTTGTTGTCGAACGTACAAGCAAAAGGGCGTAAAACAACGGAATCCTGAGGCGTTTTTTTCAGGGATCTCGAGTCCTTCTGGTTGGGAGCAATCGTTACGTGTCTATGTGTAGAAATCTGGACATAGAATCGCTCGAACGTTATTATAAGAGTAGGAAGCGCCCCTGTGACAAATAGCGTGACTTCATTGTTACTCGGGCGGCCCCGAGAGTCCTGCCGTAAATCTGGGAGACCTCTCGCGCCCGCCGTCCACCGCGCGATGACCGACAGGAATCTCAGCGACTTGTCTCGCTGCACTCAAACGTACTGAGCGAACCACGACGAAATCGTTTGGGTGCGTGGAACATGAGGAATAAAAAAAAGAACGACGTCCGGGCGAAGAGAATCTCCGGAGAAATTAAGCGCGAACGACAGACCGAGTGCGAAAGTATATTTATGTATTTACACGTGTACGAAACTCGAGAAGGTGATGAGGCCCAAAAACTCTCGATTGTGTACCCACGTTTCTTCCAAGATTTGATTCTCCTCCCACAGGGAACAAAAAATCGTGTTTGAGCCATCAGGAATGTCCAACTCCGTTCATCCCTATCACTGGCTGAGCCGCGAACCACATGACTAATAAAAATAATAATTTATAGTCCCATTTGGAGCATTTACGAGACGCCGAATCGAGAGGAATCCATTTTGAGGATCGAATTTTTGAATTATCAACGTTCCAATTGTAAATTTCGAATATTTAAAAATTCAGGATCATTTGAAATATGAACATTCGAGTGTCTACCACTTGATGGCGATTACTAAACATCCTTATGATAATCGATTTGGTGATTTATCGAAGAGTAAATTTGAGGCTTTCTTTCCAACATTATTCTCATCCTCATTCGCTATTTGGGTTAAGCACGCAGTTAAATGTCATCGTACGTATAGCTTAAGAGTACAAATAGCGACATACGTTATCATTGAGCGAAGTGGTAAAATACTTAAGTCTCTCATACGAATTTACGAGCATTGCAGTCGACAGAAAGCATTGATTGGTCAGCTATTTCCGACTCATCGATTCTCCGGCGTATTCCCAAGCGAATATGTCATCGGAAGAGTCATCGATCGATCGTCACGTTTAACTGTTAACTGCCAAGATTTACATGGGAATGATAATGAAAAAAGGAATATTAATAAAAATAAATAAAAGTAACGAAAGATGGAAGGTTTTGAGCCGATGGAAAAGCGTAATCGACGAAGGAAAAGTAGCGCAAAGTATTGACGTGTAAAAAGGATCAAGTGGGAGGGAGAAAAAGAGATCGTGATATGGAGAAACGAAGAGAAATACGAACACACGCTCACAAACATAGCGCGAGGTCCGGGTACAGCGATCAACGGCGAGCGGTACGTCAATCTGGTTTGAGGCCCGAGCCACGGATCGAGGGGGCCCCCAAGATGGCCGCCTGGGATCGTATACGGGCCCCCGGTTCGCCTGCATCAGCGACATTTAGCATAAATCACTCCCGCTTCGCTCCGCTCCATTCCACTCCCGAGAACTCTCCTTTCGTCTTTCGCCCGTTTGGCTCTCTGCTGAGCTGCTCACGCGCTCGCGCGAGTCCCTGCACACTGCAGAATGCGATCGAGACTGACCCAACAAATATACCAGTGCATTGCATTTTTTCCCCCCCCTTTTTTTGCTCTCCTTTCAACCAGCTTTGCACTCTGTGACCATCTCGTCTCTGTTTTCCTCTCCACCTCCTCACTCCCGACCCTTTTCTCTTCTCCCTCCTAACCACCTTTTCCCTGCTCTCTTTTTCCACTCCCCACCCCCTTCTCTGTCGTAACATCGACTCAGATGTCTGCCAAACTGAGAGCCCGCTTCTTATTGGTTACTCTGACGATCCCTCGATGATAGACCAGTCAAACTTTGCTTAACCCATTCATCTTTGCAACTGCACTTTTTCAAAGACCCTCTTCATTTTCTGCAATATTTTACACTCCCCGTTACTCCGTATATCTTAGTTCTCCTCAGACGTATTCGATGCAGTGGAAAAGACGCTAAAGAATCTACAGTTTCTTCTCGATCGTTAAGGTTTATAAAAAATAAACGAGGGACTCACGTTTTCCCCAAGGTCAGTCCTTGTCCTAATAAAATTTCTGCATTCAGAATAAATAATAATATTTCGAGGCTCTTGCCTCGATGTCTTAGAGCATAACGTATTTTAGATTTTTATAACAATACTCACGACACGTGGGTTCGTGAAGATGTTTTTCCAGCAGCCCTTTTCCTGCAACAAACCAGATTTGCAATGTTATTAATATCGTCCAGAAAAATCAATGACAGGAATCAGAAATGTGAATATTTAAAAAATAATTTTTTGTAAATTACGATCAGCCTCGATGTTAAGGTGGCTAAAAAAAAAACGAAGATTATTTGGGGCATATGCATCGCGACATGAAAAAGGATCGTTGGAGAGAATGAAATATTTAGTTCACTGAAATTTTTCATCGTCTCGTGACGAGAAGATTTTTTTTTTTTTTTATGAAAATACATCGACGTATTCGAGATTCGTCAACGGGAAACGACAAAATCGAGGGCTTTTCGTCTCTTCAGTTTCAGGTCCAGTATTTTACTTGCTTAGCGGGGAGGGGAGGAGAATTTACACACATACACAAAGATGAGACGGAGAAGTGTATGGGGAGGCTATAAGCGCACACGGTCGTCGTTTATGGTTCTCCGAGCGAGTTTTTTTTTTTTTTTTCTTTCATTATTCCCTCCTTCTCTCCCTCGAAACGTCACCGTCGATATTTATGGCGAGCCTCAGGAACCGAGGGGTTCGACGCGTTTCACAGAGCGACTCACAAGCTGCTGTGTTGCTGTGACTCTGCTCGCTCAGTGTGGACCGCGAATGTAACTCTGTCAGCGTCATGCTCGTTCTTCGAACGGGAACTGAGAAGCTGAGAGAAGAGTCGGTCAAAAAAATGTTGCAACGAGAGATGTCAAGAGGATTGCTCCTTGGCCAGCCTCACTCGTAGGCAGAAGATGAAGAAAGCGTGGAAAATGGTGATGGACGAATGACACTTCGTTATATCTCGTGCGAAATTCATATACGCCTAAATTTATTTCAGTTCAGAGACGATCCGAGCGATGCAACATTACGTAGAGTCTGTTATTAAAATAAAATTTATTTCGATCCTTCTTGCGAGAAAGTCACAAAGTTCTAAAAGCGTTTGATGTTGGCTGTAACACAATTTCGCGTGTACCGCAGTATAATTTCACTCGCAAGATTGTAACTCGAGGCAGATCCAAATAATGCAAAACTTTCGTCATGCAGATACTTTTTTACGAGCCTTATCATCGATATCAGAATTTCAACATTCCCAGCCCCACCAGTAAATTTTCGCTTGTTTGATCGATAAATTCGCGCATTTGCTTCGGTAGTTTTTCAGGAACAGCTGATCGAGTTTCTTTTTTACTTAATTTTAAAGAGTTTTGTTACTTAAATAATATTTGAGCCGGAGCGAGCGAGAAATTTTGCAAATATCGAAAAAAGTGCATTCTCGAGTTACTAAATCATGGTTTTGGTAGAGATGAAATTTTTTGGGGCTGACTGTACCTCGGGGACGTTGGTTTAATTGCGAAAAATGAGGAGCGATCGTTAAGAGATTGCTGGAAGAAGTGTCGCCTCACGAAGGAACACATCGGGCTATGACGACAGAGAGACCTAGTGAGAAGACGCGAAGAAGAAGAAGAAGAAGAAGAAAAAGATGAAGCGAGAGCTGCAAGAACACTCCACAGTGAGCCAATGTATGTATGTAAACCGCCCACGCAATACGTCGACCTCACTACCGGTTTCTATGCAGCTGCGTTCACACCAACGATCGCCAAGTGGTGCGTTATATCTGATACACAATTACACCGGTGGTTAGCAACGTATCGAGACACCTGGCCCTTGAGAATCATCGCTCGCAGTGACGGAAGAACGAACCCAATATTAAAACTATCTCAGAAGTCACGTGACGTCAAAATGTGACCATTGCGTCCACCTTGCCAGGTACAATTTCGTTCTGCCACACTTTATGCACTTCGTTCTTCGTATCTCAGTGCTCTGGCGTTTGCTGCACCCAACAACTCGAATATGCAAACGCTGAGCTCCTTTTTTCCTTACGTAGACGATCGAGCGCGATGTTTTATTTGAAACCACGAGCAAAGCTCCTGCTGCTGCATTTCCTTTCGAATTGTTAAATTGGCAAGCTGATACTTTTCGATGTCACGAATCCTCAATGACTCAAAACCGATCGCGCCGATCGGAAGAGCATAATTAATTCCGCCAACTGCCTCGACTCGGTCGAACGACACGAATGCTCATTTTTGCGTTCATCAATTATTGCATGTTAATTTTTTAATAAGCGCACGACAAAATTCGTTATCTTATCAAGGAAAATATAAATTTTGTTGCAGCTGACGTAACGAATTTGATTAACGAATCGATATTTTCTTTCTCGATCTATTTCTCATGATTTCGAGTTTAAAATTTTTTTTTATCCTTATCAACAATTTTGGGGTCAATTGCGAAATCCTTTAGGATTTGAAAATAATCAGCAACGCCATCGGACGTTGGAAAGACGAGATGAACGCCAAAAGGAACGACCTTGCCCTACCAGCAAGCACATAGGCCGCAGCGAAAGGATCACGGTGAAAGAAATGAAAGAAAAAATCATACGAGAATTTAATTTAATTGTCAATAAAAAAGTGAGGGCGCGTGGCGAAGTAACACCGCGACATGGAAGCCAAGGGTCCGGAACGATCGTAAAAAACCACCCAACGAGAGAGTTGGTCCGTTCGGTCTCGATTCTCCTTCGGTCTATATATTCCGCAACAGTTATGCTCGGCTTACCCGCGCGATTGGCGTGGCACCTTACGCTGAAAATACCTTGCCAAGCCGTAACCTGAAAATTCATAATCAATGAGGAACAAGTGCTACCGCCCGTGAGAATAGCCCGTTCCCCTCTGAAGTTTAATTGCTTCATTAGCAGCCTCGTATTTCAGCTACAAGCCCAAGAAATCGTTAAGGAGCTATGAATTCCATTAATCGACTCGATATATCTTTTGGAAAATCATTAAAAACCATAACGCATGACGAATCCTGATTCACACAGCAGAGGGATCAGTGCTAATAGTTCAAGGACATATTTCGCTGTAGCGACTAAAAATCATTACAAAAATAAACGTAATAGACGATTTTCTATTCCATAAACTTTATAACCATTATTTTTACCTCTCCTATGTATAAATTGTTGAAAAATGTTTGCCACATGATTGCGAACATAATATGGGTTAAAGGTGAAGAAGCAAAGGCTTCGCGATACTTTGATACATTTGGTATGCATCGAGAGCGTGAGTCAAGGCTGCACTTCGAGGAGGTCCAACAACGAGAGAGATTTATCGTTGCTTCTCTTATAATAGGGCACGATAGTCTGGCGATGTTATTTTGTAGTGGGTCGTTGGTGGCGTCACGTCGTGGGAGGGTTGCGAACTTCGAGGGTTGTTATTCTTTACGAATTTCGACTTTTCATAGTGAACGAGAAATTGGAAACAAAAAAAAGATTTTTCGTTGTGATTAAATGAATCGCAGTAAACCGCAAAAAAAGAAATTTCGTGTGACCTCACGACAATCAGGAAAAATGAAAAAAAAAAAAAAAAAAAAGAACGAGCATACGTCCGGATGGCTCGAGTTACGGAGAAAGTGTCGTAAAGCTTCGGCCAGCACGGAAAACGGTGAGCGGTATTTGCACAGTGAGGAAAATGTCGTAAATGATTTTACGAGGCGAATAAACCGTGTCGAAAGTGAGAGCCCATTATTCGCGTTTTGTTCTGTGACCTCAGACTTTTTATTCTCGTCCATCCCCATCCATTTACAACCATTAAAAACACTTTTCTTTTTTTTTCGTGTCCAGAACAAAACAATGCAGTTTACTGCGTTGTAACGACTTGTCATCGCTATGAATAACTGTCAGGTGACCAAACTTCACGTCAAATATATCTACGCTTCCAAACGCACCATATAAAAAATCCATGGGCGCCATATAAACTCGAACGACGATTATTTCATATTTGGATCAAGGCAAACAGCATCGATCGACCTACAAAAACGATTCGTACGAAATTTCACTTTTGTCATAACTGCACAATTATTTATCCTGTTCGTTAATGCAATCAACATTTTCAGCATGGAGACAAGTAGCTTGTATCTTTCGAAGGAATTGTCAAACGAGGATGTGGGGATCGTCACACACACACATGCTTGGACGATCGATGACGCGAGGGCGTTGAGCAGGCAGCGAAAATGTTTTCAAAGCGAATTCCAGCAAAACCTGAGCCACTTTTGCAGAACACGACAACGTCATCCGATCACGCATCATCGTCACTCGAGCCTCGCAATCACACGCAGGGACGATGTAGTAATATTTTGAAAAGTATGAAAGGCGAGAGCGCAAAGAGTGAAATTTTGCAATGCTGGGTGCTGCATGCACTTTGGTAAGAAGCGAGTGATGAGACCTGTTTCGCAAGATTACGGATGTGCGGCGGCGAGTCGGTGCGTCGGCGTGGAGGGCATCCGTAAAGTTTTTGATCTCCTTCGGTTTGGCTGGTTATATGATACGAGCGTTGCCTCTCGTGAAACGAAAAGACGAACGGACCGATCAGGTTTGGGCAGCTGTCTGCAACCACGTCACTCAGGTTCACTGTCGGGTTTCGCGAGAGAGGAATGAATGCCTTTCATTATGAGTCTTATCTTCAGCCCGATCTCACCAACCCTTTTTATTTCTCTCTTTCTCTCTCTCTCTTTTTCTCTCGCGGGCGTCCTCTCCCACTCTTCACCACCAATTCTTCCTCTTTTTCTCGATATTTGTCCTCTCCTTCGTCTTTATCGAATCTGTCTTTCTTGGTAGCATGTTTTTTGCAACGACCCCTCACTTTTGATTTCCATACTGAAAACTTGGTCTCACATCGTCTCCAGTTTAAAAGTTCTCAACGTCGTCATCATCGACAGCCTTTGGAGAATCTCTTCGTTTGCCAGAACTTCCTTTTATTTTTTCGAGCATTCCACGTCCTAATTAGGCCGAAGTTTCTTCATTATTTTTCGCTCTCGATGAAGCGAATGCTTCGTTAAGGAACAGAACTGAATAAAGAAAGCCTTTTTCGTGAGAACGTGCATACAAATTCAAACACGTCAGAGACTCCACCTGAAGATACATTTTATTGGCAGGATGCAGAGGCAGTAGCCATGGACCAACAGAACTTTAAGACGCCGAGCAGTATTTCAGCGAGTCTTAGGCTTTTGGCAGTTAAGCCGTAAGACCAGCACGAGAATGAGCCAACCACGCGATATATGAAGCGACCATCGATATATCGGCAATTTAAACATCGGGAGGGAACGGCAAACCCAAACTCCGATAATCCCGCAGGACTATACACGCTGTGCAGCATCGAAACTCCAAGGCGCGGCAACAAATTTCCATCTTCACATCGTCCATTCCACTCAAACGCAATATTTTAGGTATTAAGTGAAACTTTGTTGACATGAACGAAAATTTATCTCGATATTTGGATAACTGCTCTATTCCAAGGCTCCACTCTAACGATCCTTTATAGATCCTGGAAGACAGCTTGGTCCTTTCAAAAGGATAAGGAAACCAGAAAAACTCTTTTTCCATCCCTTCGATCTCAAGACTTCCCTTCGCTGACCTCCAAGGTCAAAAGCAACTCTCCACGCAACTACAACGAATACTAATAATCAATTTTTTTCTAAATTTCAATATTTCAACAATAACCCTCGAGGATTTGATTATGAAATTTAATTGCCTCATCCATACCGATCATCTCTGCTGTCCACAGCCCTCAACCAGGAAATCCTCAAATAATTCTGTATCAGGATTGATTCCCGATTCGAGGAAGCTTGCAGCTCGTTAATGTCTCTAATGGCGAAACGATGAGCATGTCTCGGAAGTGACATCTCTAGCGACACTTTGAAATATATTGTGTGCACCTATAGGTGGGATAAAAGCGACGACGAGGTTGGCGACCTCGATCGAATCGAGTGAATCTACCACGCTCGATCCAAGAGAGAGATTACGCTTGTACCGGTACGTGTTAACGCCGCGTATCCTATACACCGCGTTCTCCCCCCTCCTCTTCGTCAATTCAGTATACACCAGCTCCGAGTGCGTAATATATATCCCACATGTGTTCATATGTGTATATTCAAGCCCGAGACGAATATACACGTATATATTGCATGTATAATGTGGTCTGTATACATATGAACGGATTTATGTGAAAAGGACCCCATCGTGTGCGATGTACGCGAATGCATTCCTCGAGTTGTCCGAAGGAGAAAATGAGAGAATGAGGAAAGAGGATGGAGACAAGTGATCTGTGAAAGAGGAGTTTTCGCTCACTGTATCACTGATTATAATCAATTTCACATTAACTCGACGATAAATAAAGATACATTTTTCATTCTTTTTTCCTCCATTTCTCTCCTGTATGGAATATCGCGAACAAAAATGTTTATTATCGCATTCGAGAGAATAAACTGTGACGGAAGTTTAATATATTATCGTACCTACGACCTGCAAAATACGTAGTCAGATTTTTAAACATTTTCTCTTTTTTTGTTTATAATCAACATTTCCAACCACAATCTTTTCATCAAACTACGAAAGCTTCGCGTGTGCTGTTATCGCAGGACTGTTCGATCTCGCGGAGGATCTTTATATCTTTGGCATTATATAATTTTTATCAAAATTTTGATGATCGTAGTTTTCGCGAGATAATCGACCTCGGGATCTCGTTATTCGGAATCGAATGATTGATTTTTATTGGAAACAAATTCCAAACGGATTTGCATGCAATTAAAATTTCAATCGTGCTCTAACATGACGCCTTCTGGCTCAAAGATTCGCGGTGACTGAGAAATTTCGTATCGAAATGATGCAAAATTTGAATTTTTAATCCCAAAGCTCTCGAAACGAATGAAATAATTTAACGATTTGTAAAATCGACACTGAATGACGAATGAGCATACGCAATATTTATATCGGCATTACCGTCATTATTGTGAAAATGTATCTCCCTTTTAGAAACGACGCGGCGATAAATTATTCTGCGGTATAATTTTGTTGTTTGTTCGAGTTGAGCGAGTCAGTGAATTTGTGTGTGCGTTTTTTGTAGTTGGTTGTTTTTTATGATGGGGAAAAAGTACCGGTTAAAAGTTGAAATACTTAATCAGCGTGGACGTTTATATTTTGCTGGCTGTACAGCTTAATCTGTATCGTTCTCTCATATATGATTGTGCGTGTGTACCGATGTGTCGAGAATTGCATACTATACGTAATGACGCGACGTACTATAGGATACACAGCAACTGGGCGTACCTGTATTGCTCCCAGCAGCATTGTACCTACACGATACGCGAGGCGAGAGTTCGCTTACTGGATATAATGGCAGCCTATCGGTTGTTCCCGACAAAATTGATAGCGTTACCGACGAAAGGGTAATTCGTGATGTTACCATGGCTATATCAGCTCTCGAGTGTAACAGAAATATACACAGTCCTATTATCCGACTCACCTGGCCTAACGATTGCATCGCTGCTGCCTCTGCCATCGTACGAGAGACAAATTTTCGTTACGCACAGACTTTCTTGTATAAGGTTAAGGCGATCAATCATGCAGCTGCGTGAGGGTGAGAGGGAGAGCGACAAAAAACTGTGACAACATTTTTTCTCCATGTTTTTGACATTTTGACAAAAATAAAAATTATGCACCTGCTTTTCTGACGATTGGAGAAGCACGTGTCCACTTATCAAGTTGCTCTCTCGACAGGAGACGCAGAACGATTTTCCCAGACTGTAGAATCGATGTATTACCTTACGGGAGCTTTTTCTACGTTCTGGCCTTTGAATGGAAACGAATTTTCATCAAATCATCGCACGGAATGTACGAAAATGAAATTTGCAGAGGTTTCGACGTAATCATTGATCGTTACTATATTGACAATGATATTTTCAGCCAAAGGCGAAGCCATGGGCACAGCGAGGAATATAAATTCTTGACAGAGAGTAGATATCTGGGTCGTGGTGGAATGCAATACGATAACAGAGCCGAAGACATTGAGAGCAATTGGTTTTGATCCATCCGTCAAGCTGTACATTGAAGGGAATTACGGCCAATTCACCCGCTAGGCCATTCGATTCGCATCGAACTCACGTATAGGACCTGAAACTGCATTGGTAATTATACCTCCGTATGGTCTATAGTGTTAATGTCTACTTGTAACTATTTCAAGCCTCGTTTATTCGTGTCCGACGCATCTATCTCTAAACAATTGATACGTCGATGTCGAGCATCCAATGAGCTTGAAATCAGATGCAAGATCGTTAGCATACAATTGATAATGATCGTGCGCTTTAAGGGGACCGATCAATCTCGAGCTCGGTGAACAAGGAGATTGCAATTTTTTGGACAAGCTTAATATTTCGAGGAAAATCAATCTTGCCCAAAAAAATGTTTAATCTGATTTGTAAAAATGTAGAAAAATGTAGAAGATAATGATACGCATCAGGATCTTGACGAAGAGATGCAATTGAATCGACGAAACACTCGGGATCGAGTTAAAAAAAAAATCTGCAACGATTTGATAAGAAAATGAATTTTTCACTGCACGTGATGGGGACGAAGAATTACGGAGTAAAAATGATTCGACGTGGCTGTAACAACGATTCATTTTTTCCTTAATTTAGCGTTGGCTCATCCTTGATGCCAATTATTTTATGAAATGATAATTAATTTGGTAAATTATTATAAAAAGACGAGAGAGAGGGAGAATGAGTCGAATGACTCGAGTGTGTGAACGAGTATCGATTTATCGGATGGACGAGAGATCCTTCATCCTCCGGGAAACTGGAGATCGTCTCGAATCTTTGTCCTCTCTCTCTCTCTCGTTCTCTGCAAAGCCCTTTCTCAGTTAGCTCCGCATCCCGCGGGATTCCGCGCGATCACATAGGTCGTGGCAGTGCTCGCTCTGTTATGTGTGCTTGCGACGCCTCTCTCTACGATGCTTTAGCGTCTGCCTGCTGGCGCCTCGTGACTCTCGTCCTCCATTGGCAAGGTTTTCCATATCGATGCTGTAAATATTTCTCTGGAGAGCTTTAGTCTCTATTCCTTCTCTCTATACCCGAGGGATTTTAAAAACCGGATAACACAACTCTTCCCACTCTTACCGTACATACGTCGTATACAATATACACACGTACGTATAGCTTTACTATTGTATAACGGTAACGTGTAACAAGTATCGAATGCTTACACTTTGCCCTTCGTACCTGCATTATACTCTATGGTTTGTGAGTATCGTTCCTACCGAGGATTTGAAGAATGGCTAATATAAAACAGGAGCAGCATTTTCATATAAAACCTGAAGAAAATCACAAAACCTCGAGCAGCTACTTGTTTCGAAGGTCGATTGATACGAGGACGATAAAAACCGAAATTCAGAAGATTGTCAAATGCAAAAAGCTTTGCCAACAGAATCATCATTTCTGGAGCACCAACGGAAATAAAATATTAATTAATTGACAAAACTGTCGGATCGACAGTGTAGCAAAAAAAATATTCGTGGCTTATAGTTCGAAGATCGAGTGTAAGGTTTCGGATGGAGGTGATGGTAGGCAAATGGTGTTGGTACATTATTCGGCCAGTTGGTGCGGTGCTGGGTGATAGAGAAAAAAAGTCAGTCGAGCCAAGAGTCTCGAGAGAAAGATAGAAGAGGCGAGAGAGACAAAAAGAGAGAGAGAGAGAGAAAAAAAAGCAACGCCGAGTGACGGCCGTGTGGCACGCATCTTGAGGAACTGCCCCTTCCGTTTATCGTCGGCTGTCGCGTTTTATCCGGCAGTTATTTCATGTCTAATAGGATGTAATATTATACGAAGAGTCACGTCCACTTGAATTCGCGGGCTTTAACGGTGACTGAGCACGATATCGCGAGGCAGACCGATCAGCTACGAAACCACCCTGCTATACAACGCACACTTTCCTCTTTCTACTTCCATTGCCCACTCTCCTCGCTTCACCTTCGTGAGGCTAATATAACGCTTGCGAGTACCGAAACTAGAGAGCAACGTCAAGGATCCTTCCTCAATGCTAATACAACGACGAACATTTTTGACATGCACAATAAAAACGTACATTTTCGAATTTTATCAAATGTACGACGCTGACCAACTTTTTGTAAATAAATAAGACAAAAATTATTCACAATTGTAAGGTTGGCAGACATTTTGCAACATTTTCATTTTTGATTCAAAAATTTTGAAGGAATTATGCGACAGACGATGATGAGAAATCGTGATTATCCTTGTCGATCAATTTCATACGTTTCGGACACTCCTGAACAGTGAATCGGCCTTCGTGCATTTTCAAAAGATTCTGGCGACGAATTATAATCAACGAGCCAGGGCTTTGGAAAAACGTCTGCTGCTCTTGAAACTCTAATTCTTGGATACGCGGAGCATCAGGCTCTCTTTGTGCTGATCTGCGCAATCAGTTGTCCGGAAGGCGATACCCTAAGGCAAACTTGTGTTCTCGGGTGTGTACAGGAGTGTGGGTACAGATACGAGATACTCAAACATCCGATTAGTAGGTTGGGAGTGTATCTGATGCCACATGCGGCGTATCAACACACTCGCGTCGCTTTTGCAAGGAATCTTTGTCCTCGTCGATAAGATACCCTCCGGAAGGGAGAAATGTAATTCGTATCGGTTATCACAACAAACACCTAATGTCTTGGGGGCTTTACCGAAGTATCGACGATTCTAGAAAAAAAAAAAATCGAAGCAAATCACTCAAATCTCGTTTCTTCACTTCTGTGTGGAGAAATCTGCATTCAAGATTGAATGCCACGAACGAAAACTTCGAGATTAACAAATTTTTGTTATTTCTGCAGAAAACGTTACCGTTTGCCAAAGGACAGGAGAAAAAAATGAAAATATGTCGGGGAATTTTGTTTGATTAGTAATTTTTTGGTTTTGGAGGCAAAAAAAGATTATGGCTTCATCAATCGTGTGATTATTGTACTGTACAAATTCACAAGGTGTTATGTGATACGGCGATAGATATATCAGACAATGAAATCCTTCTTGTCAGGATAGAATGGTTGCAGAGGTGTGTAACACGAGACGAGTGATCGAGAGGGTGAAAGGAAGAGACTCGGAGATAGAGGACGGACGAAGCAAGAGCAGGACGAGAGGCAAAGTGTGTGAAGAAGAGGAAATAACATATATACTCGTTTTTATATAGATGTATGAAAGGAGTGAGGGGTATGCGTTGGTGGTTTTCCAGGGTGTGCTGAGACGAGGATCGTTCCGAAGGAAAATTTCGACTATAAATAGCAGTGTATTTCTAAACGAGGTACAGAGGAGAGCGCATTGGAACTAAATTATGAATTTCATCAGCAGCAGTCTGCCGTTTCATTCCGCAGGCTGCTCATTCCTTGCCCCTTGCTCTTCCTTTCCTCTCATTCACCTTTTTCTCGCTCTTGCTCGTCTTTGCCTGCTCCTCTGGCTGCTTTAGCCTGTACTCAACGCCGTTCGGAGCAGCTAGCCCTGGGCTGCGGGAAGCACGAGCTTTTCCCTTTCCACGTCTCTTTCCCTCTCTGACCCATGTGGACGACTACCGGAAACTATACCCTTTCATTCTTCCCTCCTCCTTTTTTCCACCTTTTTCTCCACCTTCCTATTTCCCTCTGCCTCGCCCTCGCACCTTCTTGTTTTTTGCCCTCTTTCTCCACCCCCCGCGACTTCTCGCTTGCCAGCAACCACGCGCCGCTAAACCTCACCACTATGCTCTTCGACCCCCTCCCCCCAGCCACCCGTTAGCCCCGCAGAGGGACGCAGGAGAGATGAAAAGTTCTGGCGAAGACATAAAAATGCGGCGCTGCATTTCCCTTTTAAAATAACGTCTTTTGCTCCCTTTTCAGTTTATTATTATCAAGTTGTGCAAGATATTCTCTCCCCCAACTCCTTCGAACTTCTCTTCAACCACCCCCGCCCCCTTACCCACCCCGTAAACAGACAAGGCAGCGACCAAAAGTACAGACTACAGGCAGACGTTAGCAGAGCGAGAGAACGCGACGACCGTCTCCCTCGCTTCTTTATCTCATTCATTCTTTCCGTTGTTCCAGCTCGTTTCTTCCGCTATATACCCCCCTCCTCCCCCTCCCCGCCCATGGTCCTCTAGCCTTCTCTACAAACACCCTTTGCATCTTTTCTCTATACTGTACCCGTCCCGCAGGATTCGAAACCTGCTACCGGGTACGGAGCACTCTTTTGCTACAGGCAACGATACCCTCCCTGCCTCCCTCAGCCTCAGTCATCTCATCTAGTCCCGCATAACCTCCCTCTATTCTACAACTATACGATCTTTCACGTTAACCCTGCAGATTCTCCTGCTGCTTCAACGCTTTTCTTCGCGTAACTTTACGTTTACAAAGTTCGCTCGGTCTTATGAGAATTAACGCTTCCGGGTCTTTGCTTGACCGCAAAACCGTCCGATGATTGTGGGGCTCCGGTTTCTTGCCCAGACTTTATCACCAACGATGATGACTTTTTGTTAAGCTTGGGAAACTCACTGCACATCCGACTTTGAGAAAGAAAATTAGCGTACGAGTCGTCTCGTAACCTTCGCAACTTATGCTCGACGAGCCATGATTGAATTTTCCCACAAGAAATTGTTTCCTAAAACAAAAACGTTCCCTCAAACTTTCATCTTCATTTTCATCATTTTCAGACACAATGTTTTGAAATTTTCTGATCATACGATTTTTCAAACTCTAGTTGAAGCTTGTGTTCCAAAATTTACCGATCCGTGGATTCCCTTTTTTGTAATTCAATTTACAAACACGCAAGATTCATTGAGCTAATCAAAATCGTATGAATAATGATGAGTTTCCTGATAAGGCGATGCAGAACCTTTTATTATCCACAAGCATCAAGGCTTTTCCAAGACTCACATCTCCCCGAATCTTAAGCCACTCACACAGGACCGAAGTTCGAAAACCAATGCGTTTCAAAAACCAAGAAAATTGCGGAGAAATAAAAAAACCCTCATAGTTGACGAAGTCACGATATTCATTCATACACGAGTGCACGTTTCGAGAGCATGCAAAGCTCTGGCAAAGGGAACAACAGTGTGTTCACTCGGATTCAGTTGGACGCGGGGTACGATATCACAAACGTCGTCCCAGTAGGTCGCCTCTCCTTCGTTTGATAGTGTAACACTTATAGTTACGAGCTTATATAAATAGATGTTTGTATGTATAATTATCTTGAGAAGGACATCGATTTTGTTGGGGTTTGAAGCAGCGGGATTACCAGTACCGACAACGTCCCAAAAAACGGGATTGGTATCGGTATATCATGTAAAAGTGTGTGTGTGTGTTTGCGTGCATGTGTTTATAATATATGTTGAAATGTATGAGTTTGTTTGTGAGGATGTGGTGCGGAGTAGGGTACCCACGTTTTTCGGGCAGGCGAAGACATCGTGTCCGGCTTTCCAATAAATAACGAGATAATCTCCGGAGAAATCAAGCGAAGTTATATGCCCCGCGCGCCATAAAGGTTTGACCCAAGATCTGTGGGTCGTCTGTGTTCGCAGGTACCCGCAGGTGAGGCTGCTCCTTTCTCGATCCTCTTCATTCTCGTCTTCGTCCGCGCGCGAGTCTTGGTCTTGGTCGCCGCTGGTTTTGCTGCTGTTGCTATTGCTTCTCGCTGCTGCTGGTTACGTCGCTCGCAAACTCCCATTCGAAAAGACACGTCGCTCGATGGAGGAATGATTTACCGATGATTATCGAGCATTCCTGATTTCCGTCGAGAGCGTCACCGAGATTTTATACACACACGCATACACAAACGCAGTAGCAACGGCAAAAAAGCACCATCATCGATAGAAAAGTTGAAAAAAAAGGAAATACACACACAAGTTTCTTGTGCATATACACTTCAGAGGCGAAAGGATTTCGATGAATCGCCATTCACGTCCGTGGACACCCGACGGCGATTCACGACCCAAAGACTCGTGATCTATAGCTCGTAAATATGTCTTATGTCCCTCCTCTCAGTCTCTTTTTCTCTTCACCCCCCCCCCCTCCTTCCTCTCGTTCTTCTTCTTCTCTCTCCGCTCGATTTCACACGATTCGGCATTTTCATGCGTGGACCATACATCTGCTACAATAAATTTGCAAAAGAATTGTTTGAATAATGGCCCTTAACTCTCCGACGTCGAAAAAGAAAGTTAAGTTTTCAAAGACTTGCGAGGTAACGAAAAAAAAATACGAGCAAAATTGAAAGTGCCAACAAATTATTTTACCTTCGTGCGTTTCAGTCACTTGGCATCTCAATATTTCTTCTGCCTTTTTCTCAAGAGTACAGTCTTTACAATTTATTCAAAATTAATAAGCCACACGCGGTGGAGTGACCAGTGAATGGAGGAGAAACAGCGACTGAAAAAAATCAGTTTCGTGTCAAATATTAACGAGATTCATCAATCCTCGATGAAAATCTTAATCAAGTTATTAAAAATAATAAATGAGCCTTCCGGTGAAACCAATTTTTCAAATTTTGAACCTCGAGCTCGTCGATTTCTTAACAAAATATATTTTGTTACGAGAAATTTCAACTTGGCAAAATTTTCCGGTTCCGTTCATCGCAGTTGCGTATTTTTTTTATGAATCAATAAACAAAATCAACAGCACGCAAGGATTTGGTGTGAAAATATAGCTGCGAAATATTTAGGCATTTTTCGGAGCGTGCAAAAGATTCACGTCGCAGTAATCGATGCGGATTGTTCGTCTATGAAAATCGATTGGTCGAACGTATTTTCGTAAAGGAATAATCCGTGTCCAGTGGCTTGTGACGAGGTTCTAGCGATTTTGATCCCGATGATGCATATAACGAGGAGAAGTGTGTAGGAGGGTTGGTTCATGCAGAGGATCGAAGCAGAGAAGCGGCACAACACATTGCGTTAAAAGTGACAAGGCCAGGATGAATTGCGAGGCGGAGGTCTTCAATGTCCAGCGAAGGACTGGACCATCCGTCGTCGATGGTACTTTCGCATGATCGACTTTCCTCTTGATCTCATATCTTGGGGCAGATACGCGTCGACGGTGAAAAGAGAGGAGAGCCTTGGCAACCGTCACGGGGCCTTCCGTACGCTCGTCATTATTTGTCTCGGGTTACTGGTCTTTGCGCACCTTTGCTCAAACAATTCCTCTCTCACTCTATCACTCTCCATCTTCGCGTCCCCGGAGAACACTGACAGTCTCTCTCTCTCGCGTTATTCAACCTTTCCTTCTTTATTTCACGTTCACCTGTCTTTTCCATTGTCCGACTCAACTCTTTCGATATTATTAAAAAGTAACTCGACGCGAGAGATTCTTATTTGCCCTTTTTCTTCGACTCTCCTCTTTCAACCAACACAACCGACCTGTTTTATTTTTATTTCAAAAAAATCTCTTCTCCATCTTACGGCTCAAGCACGTCCACATTTCATCTAAATTTAATCCGACACTGTGTCTATCAAACTCTTTTGACGAGCAATTGAGTGAGTGACAATTGATACATTTCTTGCGAAAAATATTATTTCGAAATCCCCAGGCGAAGCTCGAACAATTAATCTTTCCATTATAAATTCTCAATTGTCTTTTACGAGCCAATATTCGAAACGCCTCGTGTCCCGAACGCGAAAATGAAAAAATTAATTGAGAAATTCGATTTTTTTGTTCAGTGGCGATTGGAAACTTTCAGAGCATATAAAATTTCCATATGCACAGAAGAAATGTTATTCGAAACGTCCGCGACCTTGCACCGAATGATTTCGGAATGTCTCGGCGTCTGAGTCGGGAGAATGACTTCTGAATGACGCTTGCAAAACATTTGTGCTCGAAGCGTCGGAGTTGAAGCCTGCCATTGGTGAATGCCTTGTGTCACTGTGTGTGAGTATGTGTATCGTCGACATCCCGACTATTTATAGTATGCCAAGGCAAAAACGCGAATGACGGAGGCGACGACGACGACGAGAACGACGACAGGGAGCGAGGCAGTGAACGGGTGTGAAGTAAGTGGCTCCTTCACCGGATCAGTCGCCGCTGCTCTTTCTCTCATCTGTTGCTCAGATATGCTCCGGGAGCGACAGACTTTTCTGCGTGGGGATGGATGACGCGACGATCCGCGAATCTGTGATGAACCAGTAAGCGCGAGACAGAGAGAAAGAGCGAGAGAGCGAAGGACGACATGGAAGAGGATAAAAATATAAATCGTAAAAACGCAACAAAGTCTGTTACAGATGGCGATTTTCACTAAACTTTACAGTTACATGAAAACTAACATTACATCGAATTCGATTAACGTTGTAAAATATTTCGTAAATCCTAAACTTTCTGATCTTATTATAATAATTATTATCAAGGTCATACATCGTTGTCGATGATTCGAGAAGCACGTTTTTTTGTCAAATCTTTGGGGTAATTTATAAAAATTGAATGATTCTTCACGTTGACGAATATTTTAGAGATCGTAGCGATCGAACCGAAGAAAGAAAAGAATTATGAAAATAAAATGGTGCGAGAGCTGTCGATCACAAATGTCACGAAATTATTTGAGACGACTTGTCTGGTCTGGCGAAACCACAGGTCGACGGCGGGAACCTCCACGTCTAAAACCTACGACGATTTCAACGACTAGGACGACGACATTTCCATCACCTGTCGGAATTCTCTTGTCAGATACGTCGTGTTCTCGTTACTTCATTTTTATCGCTTACTCGACGAGCTGGACGTTAAGCGGATTAAAAAAACTGTTGGCTGCTTTGCGCGTGTGTTTGTGTGGTAATTGGCGAAAAAGTGGCGATCGATACAACATTCTTATATTTGCATCCCGCTGACTCAAGAAAAAATGTAACTTTTTCGATTTTTAATTAATTTTTCCTTTCAAAAATTAAAAAAAAATTAAAAAAAAAAAACGGAAGTTAAACATTGTCGCATTTAATAATTTGTGGTAGTTTGGTAGTTTTTCGCTATGAGCTATTTAGATTGTGAAAGCGTCATCGAATTAGTGTCGCGCCTGCATCTGGCCAGAATCCAATTTCCACGTTTCACACTTCACACTCTGTCGCGTTTCCTCTTTTCTTACTTAACGTTTGGAAACGACAAGCTACCAAAAAAATGGACTCAAAATGAACGAACAAAAATGTAGCCCCTCGCGGCATGAAATTGGCCGGAATGGCATGATAACGAAAATTAAATAAATTGCAACCGAAAAAGTACGTTGTGTTTTAAACTCTCTCGCAACTGCAAGCTTTTGCATTTATAGAATAATGCATTTTCGGTTAATTTGATCGAAGTGTCTCGCGTGGCAATAAAATCCAAGCGAATGCAGCCGGTTCGTAGAACGATCCGATGTCCGACAGTTTCGCTCAGACTATCGGTCCAGAGTACGAGGAATAAGCCGATACAAGAGGAAGTAACACATTCTCACGTACCCCTAACATTCATAAATGGGATAAACATAATAATAGCATGAAATATACGAGTTTGGAAGAGAGCAGAGAGGGTGGAGAGCGAAAGAGATGATCCGCAAGAGCTGCTGGAGTTTTAACTCGTGTGTGACCGTTCTGTAAATGCAATAGACGTCAGGGTACAGAACAGACGAGGCTCAACACACCACGTACTACGATCATATCCGAGAGACTCACGAGTGTCCCATGAGACTCTCTACTACTCTTTTCCATCCTCCTACACAATCTTATACAGAGGTATGCATCAATATATACATATTTGTATTTATATATAAGCACGAGTGGAACATTGAACGAAAATACGAAGCTCACGAACGGTTATTAGTCGCAGGTTGTTTTTATCTTCGGCCTCAATTAGCGAATATCATTCTGTAATAAAACCTGACGTGAGCAAACTCTGCTTCTCTCTTCTTCTCTCATCCTCCATTTCCATAACGCCACTCTGTGAAAAAGTATTCGGGATCTCGCGATCCGAGCCCAGAGCAATAAAAAAATGAAATTATAAAAAAAGGAAGGCGAGTATAGCCGAACGCGGCAGGGGCAAGAGTTCGCAGGGGTGAAGGCTTGTTAAAGGAAGGGCAGAGAAAAAAAATGCAACGACACGAACGAAAAGCGAGGAGAGATCCAAGAGGAGCAAGATAGCCAAGGAAAAGAGAACGAGACACACACAGAATTCGTTCGCTGTCTAAATTGGCTTTTCCATGCAAAGAGCCCGTATAATGCGATACGACGCGGACGTAATAATTATCACCGACAGTCTACACTCCCTGATAATTTTCCAATTCCCATACCTACATCTATACTTATTCTTCCCTCACGACCTTTTTTATACTCGGGTTATTACGTCTGTACACGTTGAGATGATGAATAAATTCGTTCCGTTGAAAACCCCTCGATGAATCCCATTCCGAAAGAACAAATGTCATTTATAATCGTCCTCCCATTATTTTTTAATTACACGTATAAGCAGGTTAACAACAAATACTCGATTCCTCAACCTCCAGGACGATTTAAACGATTCCAAGGATTTTAAAACACCGTGCAAGACAGCGTTGAATTTCCACATTTTAATCCCAAAATAATTAGATATTTTGAAAACTCAGAACGGCAAGATCTTGATCACAATTATTGGAATTTTTTTATCTTCCGATCAACGTTTAATCTTTTCGTCGCTTTATTATTTTATTCCATTTAGGGATAAACTTTATACAAAATTCTTCAAATTTCTTGTGCATGGCTAAGGAAATAAAAATTCATGTCATTTTCGTCAGTGCTGCAACATGGAAATGCCTTTTTATCGAATCTGTGTTCTTTGAAAAAATAATCATCCATCGAGTCACTGCGAATCGTATTTTGCGAAAAATTGTTGTCGAAAAATTACATGAAATTTTCCAAATTCATTGATAACAATTTAGCCTTATAAATCGATGAAAATTTGGTCTGAAAAACTTTATTGAAGTTTACTCCGTCTAATAATAATTAACTCCTGAAATAGTGGAATGGGAAATTTCAATAAAATTTTCCTTCAAATTGGTGCAAGCAAGAGACAATTTTAAACGTTGATTTCAACGAGCGAGAAGAGTTTCCATTCCCCGGATTGTCCAAATGAGCAAATCAGTAATTGAAACGAATGAGATGTATGACAAGAGTGGCCAGTGTCTCGCAATACGAGCTAACCTTACCTCACCGTTTTTGCCATTTGCAAGAAAACACTTAGAGCAGTGAAACGGTGATATTTCATTGCCGAGTGCGTGAAAAGCTGGCCTCAATAATTTGAGAGATGTCATACGTTGAATATAAAGTAACAAACGAGAACAAGTGTGATTTGGATTATATACGAGTGGTGAACCAATTATTATTATTAGTCGCATCATGAGATGGTAGAAAGACGTGAAGAAGGAGTTTAAGAATGAAAGAGAGGGAAGGGGGTCGTTAATATTCATAAAGCATCGCCTCTGCAGCTCGTGCAAGCGAGTAAGTACACCAGCGATCGCAAAGAGTCATCAAGCATTGCGCGAAGCAAATCCCAGCGAGTAGGATAAAAAGCAGGCACAGCAGGGCAAATGATCGGCCGGTTGAATCAGAAGTCATTGGCTCTTAAGATTCTACAACCTCTGTTATTATGGATTCGCATAATTGTCATTAATAATACCGAGTCTATAGCTCTCTATACTTTTCTAAGAGAAACGATGACTCTGGCGTGCAAACCACGACCGAGAACGATCCAGCACATTAAATAATCGCTCGCGGCAATATTTTTGATCATTCGATCATCACCTTTGCCTCCGCTTCATAATTATGAAACTCATACAACTAAGCGACGAGAGCTCACAGTTGATTTCATCATTTGACCAGACTCACGTCCACAAACCCAATCAAATTTTATCCAAATATCATAATTCGTAAATTTTTCATTTGTTCGTTCATTTAGAGATTTGATTCGCGACAGACGAGTATTTTGATTGAATCAATTGAGTTTTTCACTGTCCAGGGAACGAATAAATAAAATATGAAAAAGTTGCAGTCACTGCATTGACTCGAATCTTTCCGAAGACGTAAAAACAATTGCATGTAAAACTGTCTGATCAACGCTCGATCTCGGTTAACCTGTTTGCCTCTAACCGTGATAGGGTTTCGATAAATCAAACGATTTCTAATTAGACACGGTTATGCGGAAAAAAAAGCGTCGCGCCAGTGAGAAAAGTGTAAAAGATTTTTTGCCTTGGTATTTCGAATCGTCTTAGCCAGAATGTCGAGAGATGCTGGATGAGATATTGACACGAGGAGGGGTAAAATAAGACTGAGAAAAAAGGGTATGGTCGAGGATCGTGGGCGAGTGGGTAAAGTCGGAAACATGTCGATGAAGTATAAGAAGAAGAAGAAGAAGAAAAAGTAGGAGCATGGTTAAGCCGCGGAAAAAGAACAAGAGGATGAAGGTGAAGCGTAGTCTGGCGGTTGGAGCCCAGTAGGAGCATTGGCGCGCGGTGGTCAGTCAGCTCGATGTCAGGCTGCTAATTGGCAGCCGTGTCGCGTGGAGGTAGCATGAGCCGGTTTCTGTAGTTAGCTGCTTGTCGCGTAATTCGTAAGCCCTCCTGCCTCTTTTTTTTCTTTCCGTAGTCCACCTCGCTTTTTCCCTCCTTTTTTTTATATATTTCTTTGTATCCTCAATGTTGCTGTCAATTTCATCCGCTGTCATTTTATCTTCGCTGACAGCTATTCCTGCGCGAGTCTTGTGCAGCTTCACAAACTTCTAACCGCATTCGAGCATCTGACTCTGCAAGTTTTGTAACATTGATATAACGGTGGAATGAAAAAATTTGCAGTGATGACAAAAGTTACAAAGTAACTGTTTCCGATAAATATCAACACGAGGCTTTGCCGCTAAAATCCTTGAACTTTCTCACGGCTTTTGCTAAATTTCTGCATCTTTAACTGCAACGAGATTCTCCTGCAGCCGCATAGTTAATAATCACTCTTGTGAGTCTTTTCAGGGAACATTGGGTCTTATCAATTAGCGATTGCGATCGTTTACATCGAATGTTTCTCTAATGCCAATGCGTAATTTATTCCCAGTTGACAGAATTAATATCGCAGCTGGATATCGATAGATAAATGTAAGCATAGCTTCCGAGTCTTAATACCCGCGTTATCGCGTCGTATGTCAAGCGTGGGACGATGTAAAAGAAGTTGAAATTATGCGTAGGAAAAGCCGTTTCAGTTGCCACAGAGAACTCGATGACGAATATAGCGTTTGCATGCTCACTCGCTTGACACAGTCACAGTTATGCATGAGCTTACTTACGAGCTCACACCGGACCCGCTCAGCGTCTAGTCGTTGTTGTCGTCCTCGTCTCCCAGGTCACAGTTAGCCTGTGTACAGGAAGCTCATGCATCCGTATACACTCGGCAATATAACATACCGTACTTACAACCCCGTACATACGATAGTAAGTTCTACTGGGTGGTCTCGGACGGTTCTGCTCACGACTGCACACACTCCGCAAGGAAAACAGTATCGTAAACGATTCAGACCTGTCTTTAGCTTCTCAAAAAACGAGAAGCATTGCTTTGAGGGACTGGCGAGCCAAAATATTCAATAAAAACTTGCCCTAATTCCGTAGACATCGAAATTTTGGGATTTATTGATTTTTGCTGCCAGGAGATGCGAGTGTTTATTAATTTTCAATTGTGTACTATGTTTAAAGGCGAGTCAATGAATATCGAGAGTTTGTTCGTGGAATAAGACGATACAGTGTCTTCGTCATGACTGATACAGTATTTCATGGTCCACCTATTCAGAGATTTGACAACATCCGGTGTCCCTGGCAAAGGGGGTCGTACAGGAAGATCTCACGTATAGGTCGCTGGTGCTGGTCCTCGTGCTGGAGCTCGCCATGGAGACGAGGACACGAAGCGGGTGGAACTGCTGCTATCTGCACCAAAGTTGACACCTGACGGATGGCCCAGCGTCGGCAACGCGGGATATTAATTTGGTAATTTATGGGCTCCGATTAGACAACGCTATCTGTCCAGCTAATGCGAGAACCGTTGGCAGGTGGTCGCCGGGAGCTACCCGCTCTTGATCATTTCCATTCACCCACGTTGTACTATGTATACATGGCATATTCCCAAGAGGGCTCTGACCCCTTCGCTGCCAATAAGACGACACAGAGATCGGAATCTCATGGAATAAGAAAATCGCAAAAAATAGTTGAGATTCAAGGTCAACGTTCCAATTTGCATCTCAATAATTTGTCGAGGGCGTTGTTTGGTTGTTCTGAAAAATCCAGAAAATTTTTTATTCGCTCTGAGGCAGCGAAATGAAATTTAAACCAAATTATTTGCAAAAAAATTTCTTCGTCGAACATTCACGATTAAAATAATAAACTTTACTGTTTATAAGCCTGAAAAATACTTGAGTCAGGACTCGAGTGATTGATAAGTTTTAGACCTTTCGCAAGACTCCTGCCGATTGTTGGACGACACAACGGTATTGGTGCGTGCCATACAGTTATAGTGCTCGCGGGTCAGCTCATCAGTGTGGTGCGAGTCTGGTGCGTTTACTTTTGACGTATGACAGATGGGCTCGAGTATAACTGAGGAACACGTGCGTGAGTGGTGGACGTAAGTATCAACGTAGGTGGATGAGGATGAATGGCTCTCGTCAAACGGAAGGGACCGCCTGCCGCTTCGCACCATAATACCAACGCGCTACCAGCTCTCGCGCACCTAAAGGGCTCTACTCGGTTACGATATCCGAGTATACAGCGTATGAATACTTATATACACTGTAGGCTTCCTCAGTTTATTAATGACCGTGCGGCTACTTACTTACGAAGGAACAAGCTATTCACTTGCGTGTCAAAAAAAAAAAAAAAAAATGTTTCTCTGACACGTAAATTCACTCTCTCGCTCCAAATTTTGCAAACGACATTCGTGATTTTGTGTGTTGCGAAATAAGTGAGTGTGAATAATGAAACGATCATTTTCCATCAAGCTGTATCTAATTACAACGTTAAAGACTATCCAATAATTACTTGAACTTTCAAACTCGAAAATAGGCTCATATCGCGACAGCAATCGTTTTCCTAACGATGTATTTTTTATTCCACAAGTCGATATGCTCAAAACGGTACATAATATTTGATGGGAAAATCGTTTATTCTATTTTCTGTGGGAATAAAACTTTGGTCCAGTAAAAGCTGAAAAAAAGTCATTCATTTTCATTTAGTCCCATTCGTCGTTCGGTCACAGTCCCGCCTGTAACGTAAAATTGAATGGAACGCTGTCGGCATGAGACACACGAGAGAAAATAGCAGAGTATGATTTTATACATCAGATACGGTGAAAATCCTAATATATTGACGGCTATCAAACAAAAGAGAATATATGGAACGTTACTTTGGCCCTTGAATCGCGCCGGTTGTGCCCTTATGTCTCTGAGCAATCGAGGCAGACATTTAAGTGTGCGGTATACCTGTAGGTCGCGTAACGTCGCATGAGCAATTGATCACGCGAACCTGCTTCACGAGAATTTACATACGGTCACAGCAGAGAGAGGGAGAGAGTGGGAGAGTCGCTGGTGGCGGCTGCAACTTCATCCCCCATTTTTAATCCGCGCCTCCGATTCAACTCGATAAGTGAGAGGCTCGCCGCGGTGCGATAACGTTTGGAAAATAATTGAAAAAAAAAACTATAAAGAGGCAAAAAAAAAAAAACAACTACAGCCGCGGAAAGCAGAAATAAAAAAGGGGGTTATGGGGGAAAAGGGATGGAGAAACGTGAAAAGAGGGATGAAAAAAGCGATGGAGAGACTATCGGTTCCTCTGCTCAGCACTCCTGTCGTCGGAATGGAGCGCGCGGACAATGGCGCAGCCACAAATCAACCGGATTATGTTACTATTTCACGCATGGGTATCGGCCCGAGAAAGAGAGATCGCGCTGCTCGTCGAAAAGCGGTGGGGGTAGCTTGCCGTTTCGAATGATAAATCAAGCTGCCATTGGCCCACAATAAACAATAACATTCGGACGCCCGGCTGAGTCTGCTCTCCTGCTACTATAACTTCTATTACAGATTTTCTCCGGCTCTTCTTACGCTTCGCACAGCCTCTCTGCCACCAAAACCCTCCGAGTACTTTCACCCTCTTCGCGAATCACGATCGCCTTCCTGTCTATCATCTCTTCTCTTCGCATACTTCACTCCCAACGTTGCTTTTTTACCTCCTCGATCTATAAACTATTCTTATCCAAACACACATTAATTAATCCGGAAAAGAACTCTCTAACGCTTTACAAGCTTCACACGTTTTACACAAATCAGGCGAATGTATTTGTGCCTCGGAATCTCAACATTGCAAAGCTGTCTTCGAGCTCTCTCAAAAATCCGTCCTCCCATTCCTCAATCTTTTCATTCCTTTCGGCGGGTGCAACTCATCGAAATGAAATTCATGGCAATTTTATTTTTTTTTATACAATTTTTTGTTTTTGCAATAGAAATTTTGAAATTTACTCTTTCTCCTTAAGTTCATGGGATTTTTTCATACTTTCAGGGAAGTTTCGATATCATAATTGCTCAATGATTATTGTAAATAATTAATGAAAATGATTAATAATTCTCGATTTTTACAATTTTTCTCACCAAACGGCACGTGAAGTTCGATTCGTTTTGGGAAACGATTAATTTGGCCGTGTATCTTGGATGAAATAATGAGATCGATCCACTTTGCCTCTCGTTAGCGAAATCCATAATTAGAACAAGTTTATCCGCATCCCGAGTGTTTACGCTCAGACACCTGATTTGTCTGTTTCCGCGGCGAAGATGGTCGCGCCTGACGATTCGCGTTGAGCTTCGGGATCACGAGAGTGGTGCTACGAAAATAGATTTTCCGCGGCTGCTGAGATGAGTGCCGACACTTTGAGGCTGAGAAATCGACGCATTCTCCAAGATTGACCCAGTCCACGGGCAGTCACGATTCAAAATACAATTTTAAATACGACGGCGATAAACTTTTATCGACGTATATTTGCGAGGCATCCGGCAAGCATGCCAGCGCATTTTCGATCAATATTAAATAGAAATAACCTCATTAAAATCGTTAATCCCTTAATATCGATTAAAGTAAAAAGTTCATTATCGTCGAATTCTCAAAAATCTTTAAATACTTTACTAATACAGTGTGCGATGAACCGATGCAACAAAAACTTGAAAACAGTTTCAAACATTTAAAGTTTCTCGTTCAATAAAAAGCGTAAAATTTATGTTTCCACGACCTATCGCAGCAAAGACTTCCGAGTGACCAAAAGATCCCAAGATTCCGACATCGCAGGTTTGAGAAGACAAAAAGTGAGTCAGCGCGTTTTTACAGCCAGATTTTTATTGCCCTCTGCTCCAAAGTTCAGCGTATCTCTTCGACGCGGTCAGTATACAGAGAAATCCTCCGGAAGACACACAGAGCGAGAATGAATGAATGTAGAAAAAATGCACCGTCGTGACGGACAGACGATTGTTTAACGAAATTCCTCGCTTTTGGCAGAAGAATTTTTGACGCGCTCGCAGCTGAACGGAGAGATGCAAATGAGTAGACTTCGCTGAAGATTGAAGTCACGAAGGCAATCGAGAGCAGGGAATCCTCGCTCGGTCCCGCACAGACTAATTATAGCCCCTTATTTATTTTATTTACGCGAGCGCGCGAGACACGAACGAGGGAGCTCTCATCTCCGGGGCATTCACGCATCATTTATACGTGCACATATATATTTCGATGCACATATGCACGTACGTGAATGAGCAAGTTTGCATCGGTGAAAAAAAAGGTATAGGATAGTGCGAGCGTGTTTGGGCAGTGGTATTATCGGTATTAGGGCTTTGTATATAAGCACATGTGAGCCAATGCGCGTAAATATGTGTCTATATATTCGTATGTATGTATATAATATATAGTAAATGGTTTCTGTATAGTATAAGGAACAGGGCCGCGGTAGTTATAAATCAAAATTCCATTTCAACGTTCTAACGAAGGATCAAATAAAACACTTTAATTGACGTTTTTACGGCGGCCGGCAGCCGAAGCCGTAGCCGAACTTCTGGTCGTTCTCCGCGTGTGTGACGCCTCCTCCCGACTGACCCTTCTCTCCCTTCTCGCTTCTACACGTGGATACATACACGCGCATAAATACACGCAAACTAAAAGCTCACGAAACGAACGAACCGACGAGATGGAGTCTCTCCCCCTGGAGTTCGCTTTTACCCGGACTTTCCTGTGTATACGCAAAGTACTCACACGCCCATATAGCGCGCTGAGTTTTCTGTCTCGCTACGTACAATCGTCGGTGTGTAATCGACCGCCGCTTTTATTCCACATGCTCTTCACCGATTTCTCGTTTACCCCTGTGAGCCATCTTTATCGCCCCCTCGTGGTTGGTCCTGAATCGTTTTTTTTCTTTTTTTTTCTTTTTTCATACGTCCCACCTCTCGCCTTGCTCGGGTTTCCTATGAATAACTCATTTCGTGACGGATATCTCGAAATCCCCTCTTCATACAACCATTTCGTGACGAAATTTTTATCCACTTGTTCAACAAACGTGAGAGGAACGTCCAATCACTTTGCAACTGCTTATTCAACTTGATTCTCGTTTTTTGGCTGCTAGACAAGATAGAAATATATTTATTGAATATTTTTCACTCGATCACGAATTTATCGAGAGTTTATGCTCCAAGAAACGTGTTCCTGGGTCACTGGGAAACGCATCGAATCTGCAGAATGTTCATTCGCTGAATCAACCCTTCTGGTAAATTTCAGACATTTTCTGAACCCAATTCGTTTAGCCGCACTGTGGGGTGCATGAACAGAGGCTCTCGAGTGCAAGTGCACGAGCGAAAAGCCACGACTATAGCAACAGGTATTTGCCACGTGCGTGACTATACGGAGGGGATCGTCGAGCCGTTGGGAAGGAAGAAAAACGATCGTGGCATGTTCGAGAGAACACGTTACCGTTGGCTTTTGTGACATGTCATCGAACAGTGAGGATCGAATGACTGCGAGTCATTTCCGGTTGAACGGCAATCGATCTCTTTCGATTTTTCGAGGAAAATAAAAATCAAGAATAAGGCACGAAATACACTCTAAAATCTGCTTCCAACTAAGTTCTTCCTGCAACGACATTTCTACGTGGAACGATAACTAAATCGATGAAATTAATTTTTTTGCCAAGAGATCGTGATTGGTGAAGAAAAAAGTTTTTAATGCGCTCTAGTGAGAAGCGATCGGATTTTTTCAGAAGTAATTACATAACGACGAACACGGCGCTTTAGCGTCCATCAAGGACCAACTATGAATTAGGAGAATCCGTTTTTATTCGCTTTCTGCTCCCTATTTCCCAGTCGCGTCTCGTCGTCCTTTCGTCGGAGATAGGAATCCAAGTAGTAGCTGTTATTGGACGAGATTTTTTTCTCGTCTTCTCGGAAGGGTTGATTTCTTGGACTTTCATCATCATCAACTGCGCGCGTTGGGAGAGAGGTGCCAGTGAGAGGGCACGACCGAAAAATAGAGAAAGAGCGTGTGGCGCGTAAGATTGTGTCGGAGAGTGAGTGACGAGGACAGAACAAAAAGAGACGCAAATTCGAGCACTAAAAAACGGTCCCGAAAAAGGTCTCGGCGACGCGCATAATGTGCTGGCGCCAATCACCGCGAAGGTCCAAGCTGAAGAAAGCAAAAAAAGAGGAGGAATGAAAAAATAGCCCTTAGTTATTATAGCACCGGGTTATCGTTGAGAAAGAAGCGGGCACATCGTGGGCACACGGAAAAGAGACGCAATTCCGTAAGCGAATTTGGACTGTTGGTTGGATGCACGGTCAGCTCTTGCCAATCGCGCGAGAGGCTTCTTTCTCTTCTCATCGCCACAGGGATGATTATCAGTAATTTCATGCTTTTTCGGGATATCTCGCGTAAACATAGAGAACTCTGCCCTTGGCAATTTAATATCGCCGCCTCGTTCCTACCCCCTCCCCCGATCCCCTTTGTCTCGCTTTTTCCCTCTTTTCTTTTTTCAACCTCCGATCAATAATGATCGCGAAGAAATATGCAGCTTATGGCTCGCCACCATGGCGCTCCATCTACCCCCATCCTACCCTCACCAAATGGGGTGTATTATAGTAATTTCGGTTTCGCGAGATATTAGACTCGCACTATCTTCCTTTCTCTCTCTCTCTCTCTCTCTCTCTCTCGTTCTCGCTTTTTCCCCAGTCGTTCGATTCGCTAAGACGGAAGAGGCCACCGGTCATCAACTTCTCCCCGGTAGTTGAGCTCTTCGACCTATAACCACTCTCAACTCCGCGGACGTATTGTGCCTCGACGTATTCCATCCACTCTTTATGGCTTCACGCCTATTTATTATTTCATACCGACAATAAAATCTTCACTTTTTTCTTAATACGTACAACGTTATATTTCGACGAAACGAGTCTGACGATTTTCCGTCAAATTTCGAGGTTCGAGCTCCATGTTTACGCTTAGACATTTTTTTATCCGGTTTGGGTTTGTCCAACGATTTTTTAGGCGAGCGTAGGAAAATATTCGAATCGCATTCGGATGCGAATTGCGAGTTTGCAATTTTTTGCAATTATTTTACTTACTTTACGATTTTTCTTGATTATTGAGAAAAATTCATGAACTTTGACGTTTTCAGAGGTTTCGAATAACAAACATCGCTTCATTTTCGTCACTGTCCAATTATTGTTTAATAAATTGATGAATCAAACATCAAAAAGGACAATAAGAAAAAAAATCAGAACGTGAATTGGAAATAAGCGCCTCGGGAGGCTTCGTGTATATTTAGAATGTGGATCGGTTTCATGGAGTAAGAGAACCGGCGAGAAGCCCGCCGCGGTTTACGATTGGCGGCGCCAACCGGTCACGTTTGATGGGGATTGAACGGACACAATGACTGCATGGGGCGGCCAAATCAGAAGACCCCGTTGTGGTCGTGGCTGACTTGGATGCAGCTGCGGGGAGAAATGGTGGAGAAGGAAAAGCGATCGAAATGGCGCGAGTCAAACGCAGACATTTTCAAACCATTTGGTTTTCTGTCTTCAAAAAAAAAACTTTCGTGTATAAATCAAAATTTGTACCAAACTGCTGAAAATAGAGAAAGTTGCATTTTCGAATTCATTGATAAATCAGATTTTGAAATAAATTTTTTTTTTTTTCGGGATTATTCGACAATTTTTTGAACGAAACTTTAAAAAAATGTTGCTCTCTTTTCGTTTATTAAAATTTTATCACAATTTCTTAACGTACTAACGATGCTCGAATGCTTCACTTGCAAAATGCCAAGAGAGAGCTGCAGCGGAGAGAAGAAGAGAGAGAGCGAGAGAGGAATACATTCGATCAAAGAAATCGTGAATCTTGCGAATCTTTTTATTCCGCAAGAAGTGTGTGTCGCAGCCATGAAGGATTTAAGTTCTCGTCCTTCCGCGTCTTGTCTGCGATTTTTTGTTGGTAATTCTCATACGTCGTCACACCTCATCGCGTCGTTTTCGTTGGCTCGTCGCATGCTCGTGAGCAAGGCTCGGTGCCCCTCATCGCATCAAGCTCGATTCTCGTTGTTTTGCGCGGTTTACGACGTGGTTCGCGTTACAACTGATTATTAGTCCTTCTTCTCTCTTTCTCTCCTTCCTCCTTGCCTCGAATGTGGGTGTACACGTCGGTGTGTCGATCTTTCTCGCCCCCTTGCTCCCTCCTTGATTCTCTCGCATCGTCCCGACGCTCTCGTCGCTATAACCCCTCCACCCCCGACGCCCTCCATTATTATATGCGGACGCAAGCAAACGCTGGGCCATATACGACTATTATGCCCCGGCGAACCCAATATATACATATATTTCTTCATACATGTATATACCACTCAAACCCTCCCTTCGTAATACTGGCCATAAAATTAAATTAGGGTTATAACACGATTTTTCACAAAGGTTCCGAGACCGCTCTTCTGCTGCTCTCCGCCGTTCTATGCTTCAGCGCGGCACGATCTTCTTTCCGTTCTTGTTCCTCTATGTCTTCGCGCGTCTTTCAACAGCCTCGTGAGCTCTTCTTCCCTCGTGTCTCGTCTTCATCTTCCTTTGCTTCTCACGTCTTTCCATGGCGTGCTCTTTTCCATCGTATTTCTCAATTCCTCTCTACCGAAATATTCGTTTCTTTTTTTTTTTTGCACTGAACGCGCTATCCTCCTCATCTCGTCGCAACGTTTTTCAATTCCTGCGCTCTTCACATCGATCCATTCGTTTCTTACGCAGTGTCCAAAAAACGTATCAAGGGAAATAATGTTTTTACTAATTTTCGAACAATGACTCCGACACATCGCTACGAAGGCTTTAGGGCCACCTGCTATTTTATTTAAGGCTGTTTTACAGATACATGCATGTTCCTGTCAGAAATGATATTCCATCAGAATTTCAATCCCTGGCGGTTCAACCTTCCAGGAAATCGTTAAAACCACGAAGCGATCTATTTCAAAATTATCGTAGAATCACTTCGGAGAATAGGTGAAGGCTTGAGGGATGATTAATATTTCATATCCAACGATCTTTACACGTGTAAAATGTCCTTCGGAATTCACATGCAATCCTAATTTTGAGACTAGAAGATTCTACCAGAATTAAACGTTCGAGCCAACTGGATGGAGTAATATGGAGCAAAGAAAAGGAAAGTGAAGCTCCGATAGCTAAATTTCGGGCTCGGGGACTTGACGAATTTTTAAGGGATTGAAAAATTGTTCGTTTATTATTCAAACGTACGTCACGGATATGTTACATCTTTAAAAATAACAATTCCATCAAAATCGTGAAATTTCGTGATTATACGAACTTTGACAGTAAAATAATGATTTTGAGACGATGATTAGATTTTTCGTTCGTTCGATAAAAAATTTTTTGTTCATTCTTTAGAGAACAGATGAATTCTTTTGTAGGTCAAGCGCTAAGTGAATATTTTTCAGAATAATTCCGAGTCTCAGTCCCTGCTCCATCAGAAAATCGATTGGAATAAAAAAATTCAGATAAAACCAAAAAGCGCAGAATTTCCTGAAATAATAACGACAAATTTGTTACAAGAATCTGATAATTTTCATTCGAGATAATGACAGCGACGTATCTTGCAAAATGGAGCGGAATATCTGGTTAGATTTGAGAATCTACATAATTTCGAGGAGGATAAGAGCGACGAGAAAATCGAATGATAATGTCACAAGCATTCTACTTTTAAATATAGTGATTGACATAGAAATTAAGTAGCCGTTGTCTTTTCTGCGAGAGAACTCGTTCAATCGCATTTAATTTATTTAGGCGTTTCATTCATTATTGTTGTGTTCTATGAACCGCTATATAATCGTGTGCGATTGCCAGATGTTTAATAATTCACGAGCTGACTTCTATATCAGCGTATTCGAGCGAATGAATGGCGAGAAGTCTGACTGATTGAAGTGACCGGTCATAGACCGGATTCAAATGGACCATTGGACGTCGCAAAGATTATAATTAGTCGCGCGGTAACATTGAAAGCTCTGGTGAACTTTTAGTTTTCGAAGTGTTTCGTGCCAGACGAACGTTGCAATAATTAACATGTGACACATTGGACAACAACCAAGTCGCGATATCGTCACAACGGCTCGGTCCGATGCTCTCTTTTCGATCGATCATCATAATATATGAGAACATTTCATCCGAATGTGTATATTATTAGAATTTGCTGATAAATGTATAATTACTGCTTCATTAATTATATGTCAGGGTGCACAGTGGCGCATGATGTATCAGCAACGCGGTACAGAGATCGATACGACCTTTTTTTTAATCGAATTAACTGAAAAAGTTAATTTTTCAACATTTTTGTTGATAAAAATGAGAATTATTGTAAAAATCGTGGGGAAATTGAGATCAACAAGAAAATTAGTGAGAACGGGGAGTAGGAGAGAGGCCAGATGTACCCAGAGGTCGATGGGACCTTTTTTTCGATCGAACCAACTGAAAAAGTGAATTTTTCAACATTTTTGTTGATAAAAATGAGAATTATTGTAAAAATCGTGGGGAAATTGAGATCAACAAGAAAATTAGTGAGAACGGGGAGTAGGAGAGAGGCCAGAGGTACCCAGAGGTCGATGGGACCTTTTTTTCGATCGAACCAACTGAAAAAGTGAATTTTTCAACATTTTTGTTGATAAAAATGAGAATTCTTGTAAAAATCGTGTGGAAATTGAGATCGACAAGAAAATTGGTGAGATCTGGAGTCTGATTAAGACGAAGGAGTAAGTAAGAAGCTGGTAGTCTTAATGTTTTGTGGCGACGAGAAACGGAGAGTAGGAGAGAGGCCAGAGGTCGTTGAAGTGGTCGTGGTGGTAGTCGACGTGCGGTGTGGAAAGCTGAGTGAAAGGGAGTGGGAGGTTGTGATAACGCGGGTGTAGAAGGTTGAGGAGTCAGTGCTGAAGGGGCAAGTTGATGGGGGAAGGCGAAGGGGGGAGGGAAGATGAGGGGGTAACACGGTGAAGTTGGTCGGCGGGGGTATGGCGCGGTTAGAAGGGTGGGCCGAGGGGCTAATGGAGGCGGCGGTGTAAGCTGCAGACGTGGAGTGCGACATGCTTTATGACGTCTGTTCATCACATCGCCCCAACGTCATAAATTAGAAACCTCCTTCCACCGCCTCATCCCTTGGATAGTCTCCCATCTACGTGCGATGGCGTCAGTACCGCCGCATCACCCACAACTTATCGTATACCTTCGCGCATGTGTACATATCCATACATTCGACACTGGTACGAATTGCACATATTGCTATCGCGATGGATGTCTGTAGATACCGAACGGTTGGGCGGTTGGACTTGCAGGAGTTTACATGCAATCATAAAAAGCTCTGAAACCTGAAGTGATGCAAGAATTCTCAGGGGTTTGGTAGCAGAAACGATGAAAAGTAAAAAAAACGTTGTTTCCTTTGATTCCAAAGGCAAAATGCAATTCGCCAGGAATTATGTATGAATTTTGGCATCGTCTATGAAAAGATCAACACGAATCGGTAGATTCTCAATCGCGATGATAAGCACGAAGATAAATGATGACGAGAGGCGGAAAGGAGCGTCAGATTCATCGTAATTGCTGAGCTTTGGGGCATCCGGTAAAACAAAATTGACACGATCGAAAAGGGCAAGCTTGTTCGAATTACGATTGAAGCTGCGTGTAATAAGCTGATTGATTGGCATTGCCGGCAGCGTATAATCATTACACAGCTCGGACACGTATGTCCAGTCAAGCCCAGAAGTACGAAAGCTACAACGTCCAGCAAATACGTGCGTCACCTGCCTGTCAAACGGACCAACAGGACACGGGAGCCTCTATGTTCGAAATCACCCACGTCAACCTGTCATTCCGCCACATCGTCCTCACCAATACCTCGCCATTCGGTCATCGTTACTCTCTAAGCGTTCTCAGTACAAAAGCTACTTTTACGACCAACTTTATCCCTCTGTTTGATACATTCTCTGCCACTAATGATACTGTCGTCACTGATATCACGCTGTTGATAAATCTCACCGTCATCTTCTCCTCGGATATTCTATCGAAAGTCCATACAGTAGCGATAACACTCGAGAGCAAAGAATGGACAAAAATCAACAGCGCGTCAACTGCAGGCCGTGGAATTCCTTCGAGCCAACGAATGTCCTTTACTCCCAATCATATCCCCATCCCCTCGTCTTCACTGTCCCAGAAAGACGAACCAAATTTATACTGTAAATGCAGATCGATGGCCAATTAATTAATTTTTATCAAACGTAACAAAATTCCGAATAAACAAAACTCCGATCACTCATGAATAAAAATCCACGTCCATACTCGCGTCATCAAATCAAATCTCTCATTCGTAAAATATAACATTTCATATTTCTCATGTCCACTTGTTTATTCAACGTCTTTTCATGCCGGAATGTTCCTCTCGTGTGCAAACACGTGTTACATTTCCTGAGCAGCAGAAAAAAATGTTTGAGGAGTACGCAAGTGTCGGACGGATTGGATGCTAGACGGGTCAGAAAATATCGATTCGTAGCCTCCCTCGCCTCGTCAATAGGTCACTTAGAAACACCCTCGACATCGGAGGGGAAATTTGTAAGATTATGAGGGAGGATGACGTGAATTCGTCACAGACCGTTCTCATCAAAAATACACATACGTATAAATATTTTCGTTGTGCTCAAGAAGCAGGTAATCCGAGATGTTAAAAGCAAATTTATCCCATCAACTTTTCATCTACCACTTCCGTACGTTTCTCATCAATGTCATTCGGCATTTATTATCCCCCGGAGTCGTTTACGCAATTTAAAAAAAAAAAAAGTTCGAAACTAATCCTTTGCAAAGTTTTACTGGACACTGACAGAGTTGTCAGGCCATTTTTCCACCCAAAATCATGTCAATCGTCAGCATCCCATCGCATCCTATCGGCCACGAAAACATAAAAATAAAAAAATATAAAAATCAAAATTAAAAGTAATTAAGTCCGTTGAATTAATATTTTTTGACACCTAGTGACATCTGCAGGAAATGGAAGAGTTTTGCAGAATCGCACGTTTGCAATTTATAGCTAAAAGTTGATTAAGAACAAAGATGAACTCGATTTTTTTATACGCACTTTTTGGAATGATCGTATTTTGTAGGTGAATATCAATTCAACGTCAACAAGTATATTAGTGACACAAAGAGTTAATGAGTCGAGGAATATGTCATTACTAGCATGTGCTATGAGTTTAATTAATTATTCAAGAAATGAAGCGGTTAACTTGGTGCCCGCTGACGACTCACTTCGCGAAGGAACTCAGTCGTGAGTAAGCAGATTTGCTCCAGCTCTTCGATGAGGCCGGTGGGTCAATAGGTTAAACGCTGTGATTGCTCGGCGGGGTACAGCACTCTATATACTTGGAGGAATACATGTCCGCATTCCTACACGTATACAAATTCATATTCATGGTTAGTAAACGAGTGAATAAAAGTTACACACGCATCTTTGCAAATGCGATGACACCGCAGTACCGAACGCGCGGCTGACCCTATTTTCTCGCCCCTGTTTCATATTCCAACACTCGCATCCCCTTAACACGACACCCTCGCCGCGACGGTGACCACCGGATTCAAGAGCGTATTCAGGTCTCGTTTTATTTGCTGTGTATACCTTTTTTATACAGTCGAGAATCAAGTGCGACGTCGTCGTGATAAACTCTGTTTAGAAAATTGGCTCTTCGAGCTCGAATTTTGTCACTTTGATTTTTTATTCTCTTCGTTACACGTTGAAAAATCATTCTATCGATTCATAGTTCTTGCAAATTTTTCCAACGAGCTATGACAACGAAAAACTTCGGTATCCCGAAGCCCCGATTAACTGGATGAATTCAGAAAATTCCATGAGAAAAGTAGCTCATCGCTGCTGAAAAGCTTTCGTTTATTCTTTCTGATTCGGTGGATTTTTGTTGGCCAATATTTGTTCATCTATTTTTATCGTCCCTGTGAGCCAACGGAGGTATAATTCGCGTTGGCTCTAGCGAAAACGGTAAAAACGTCGGTGTATAGGAATAAGAGAAAAATATAATGCTGAGTACAGAAGTTATGAATAACGATTACTCATGCTGCGTGTAATTTAGCTCGTAATTTTTTTTCTTCTCGATCTCAAAAAGGCAATCTAGTAAAACAGTCCACGGGAGGGTTCGATTCGATTCCCGGAGCAGCGATACAAAGGCACGTTGTACGTTTCTGCCTTTTCTCCATCTTTCTGCGCGGCGATCTCTCTCTCTCTCTCTCTCTCTCTCTCTCTTTCCATCTATTTGTTTCTTTCCTTCATAGGGTTGCTCCCACGCTCGGTCTCGCTTATCACATCAACAGAGATTGCTATGGAATTCGCTGGTGTTGAGAGTACGTGAAATGCCAGGACTCTTTCCCCTCCGATACTTTCGCTACTCTCTATCGTACATCTACGTATATACAAAGATGCAACCCCTTTTACTCTCATGCCCCTCATACCAGCTAACGTGCTTCTCTGTGCTTGTTTCGAAATGTGTACAAATGTGTGAGTTGTGTGGATGTGTATCTGTGAATATGTGGCTACGAGTGGTTGATCCACATGTTCAGAGGTCGGTCGTTCACCGACACGTTCTCACGTTCAATGTACATTTTGATAGTGAGGCTGTCCATCTCGGTGGGCACCACGTACGTCGTGGTATAGTTAGAATGGAGTCGTGCCGAGACGACATAGTCGTTGCGGGGGTGCAAGCCGTTTAGGGGAGCGAGCGGCGAGAGCGAGACTCCGCGAGCAGGGGAAGAGACAGAGACAACGCGATTCACTGCAGAGAGACCACCGAAAGGAAGACGGCTAAGGAAAACGCTAGCAGTGTGAGAGAGTGAAATAAGTTTCGTGGTGGGGATAGCTGTCGCTCGCCCGGGCAGCACCGCGCGCGGCACCAGACGTCTTCTGACCCGGCCAACAGCAGCAGCGAGCAACACCAAACCGAACAACGACAGTGCCTCGAATATACTCAACAACTCTTTTGTGTATGTCTGGATATCCATGCAGCCGCATGTTCTGCCGCGAGATAGATCGTCAATTTGCAAAAAAAAAAAAAAAAAAAGCTGTTGTTACGATAGGCCGAAACTAATGGGGGTCAGGATTCGAAAGCAACAGGACTCACAAATCCTCAAGCACGTAAGCTCAGAATGAGGAAAAATTGAGCCGAAAGTTCGTAGAGCAACGATTCAGAAACACGAATACGTAAAGGCTGCTGAGGTGTCTATTCCGTAGATCTGTAACGCAATTATGGGTCAAGGTATTTTCATTGTCATGTCAGGCAACTCGGTCGAATCGATTTATTCAAAATTTCTAAAGAAAACGTTGCCAGGCCAATTGTCCTTACAGGATCATCGCATGAAAAATACCGAAATGAAACTCGAATTCGAAACGCATTTTATTCATTTGTTTCCAACCTCAAAATGATGAAATCCTCGGATGATATAATTGCAAAAAGCCAAAAAGGATATGACGATGTGAATAAGGTTACTATGCGAAGAAGAAAAGGCTGAGGAGGGTGTGGGTGCTAAGAAAAGTGCAATTCTTTTCTGGCAGACAGAACGTCATTGGTGTTCCATTTGCGAAGGACTCTCGAGAGACGAAAGGAAAGAGATACAAGGGAAAAGTAAGAAAGAAAGAGTGGAAGGGTGAAAGCGTTGGAAGAATCGTAGGACGATGTTGCGGGTGAGATATGAAGCGGAGAGAGAGAGAGAGAGAGGGGAGAGGCAGTGAGACGGGTTTGAGGGGGCGATATAGAAGAAGGGAGTCATGGCTGCTACAAGGACGAAGCGAAGGGTGGCAAAAGCGTATCGATCCGAACGCGAAGCTTGGCTGACGGCTGACGAAGCCGTCACGCGAGACGAGTCGAGACGAGACGCCGCGCGGACGGAGAAGCTTTTCCCCTCTTCCCATCACCTCTTCAAGGGGAGGGAAGGTGGAGCAGGACAGCCCGCGGCGCCTCCACTCTTGTATATATGCCTGTGTGTGTGTTGGTGCGCGTGTGTGGCGCTGCTGTTGCCACTATTCGACAAGGAGCAGTAGCGAAAGCCGCCGAAGCCGCTCTCACGACGTCGCGGTGAATGCTGGTCAAACCAACGGAGAGGGTAACGCCGATTACTACGTCCCACGAGATTCCTCCAACAAGAAGGGGAGGAAATATGTATCACTATCACTGTAACCTTCGTGGTCATCCTCCCTGAGGCTGCGACATTCGATGAATTCTTCTGTCTCACTCCTTCACCCTTTTCCTCCAATTCAATTATTCTACCGCGGTACAAAGAGAATTACCAGCTCAGGCAAGAAACGCAATGAACCCGCAAGAATGTATCGAAAAAGTAAGACATCAAAGCTCTTCATACGTTTCCAACTTTCTTATACGTCTGACTAATTTATATTTCATAAAACTGAACGACATTCGCTTCGTTAAAGCGATGCCGACAAATCCGAGGAGAGAGATTTTCTTCCGGGGCTTGGAGCGTTCGTCATGCCAAAGTTTACAAGGAGCCTGCATCGAGGAAAATTGAACGTTTCGTATTTCGTCCGAAGCAAGCAACAAGAATCAAGAGTTGTTCACGCTAAGTTACACTCATAATTCTTAGCAAAAGCAAAGTAGGAACAGCTCTCTAGGTCTCCCAAGACTTTGCAGCTGCTTAGCCACCGCTTTTACCTCCAACAGATTGTAAATCCGCGCGCGAGACTTTTCCCCTTATGTATTCGGTTCCTTTGGCGACTGACACGTCTCCGCGTTTACCGATAGCGTACCAACCGCATTCGCCTTTTTCTCTCTCTCTCTCTCTCTCTCTCTCGCTCCGTTCCACCTCCTACGCAACACACACGGTGACTCTCTCATTTTGCGCATTACGGGCGGTTTGTCGTTGTGATTTAGCTATCTGGTGGAAAGCGCGCATTGAATTATAGCATCTCCTGGTGGCGGCCCCACTCGGAGCAACCGACACCAACGCGCCAACACGCCGCGCGCGCCTATATATACCGTTTATACTCGCCTTGTCGCAGGCACTTGCGATGCTCACCTCTCGCGTCTCGTGCTGCTCTCTCACCAAACGCCAAACATCGAAAGTCACTTAAGTTGCGTGCGGGCCGGACACACTTCGCCCTGTTCAGCCGCAATCCATACGTCGATGCCTTCTTGACTTTGAGACACCGCGCGCTATATACTCCGCGCTCTCCTCTTCTTCCCCATTGATCCTCCGCTCTCCTGCCCTCTGGTCCACGCATCTATGTACTGCCTACCCAGTGGCAGGGACACGAAACTTTATCGCTACCCTTTTTTCGTCCTCGTATTTCCATTTTACGAGACTCCCTAATTTGAGTGCCCGCGAGAAAGCACGATATATATTTTCTATGGACGCGTTGTGTTTGTTAACGATTAATCGATTAAACGAACGACCTGCTGTTAAGAAACTGAATCAAACTGAAAAATTACCATGACCGAGAACATTCCGATGATTTCTTCGATTCTGCCATCCCTGGATTAATAAACAAATTATTTAGAAAATGATATTCTTGTGAGAGGCAAGTGTGCAAAGATCGAGCGATGAGAAAAAAGTTCTAGAAAAATGAAGAAAGGAAACGAACACTGGGAAGTCCACCGAGACCGAGCTCGTCTACATCTGCTGTGATTTTTAAGCGAAATACCAAATTGCATCATATCCACGTTTCTCCAATTTATGCACCGCCACGTCTACACTTGGCACTCCGCAGTACGAGACGTTTTTTTTCGTACATCTTTCCTACTCTCCGAGTCCGCGCGAGTGTAATAACTCCCCGAACCTTTCTCACGGAAACTGGTGGTATGAACCGTGACCTGGGTCAACTGCTGTGCAATTCCTATATGCCGCTTCCAGCACACCGCGCGACGAAGCGTCCTTTCGAAGAATCCGTTCTCCGCTGCGGACCGCTCGTTCTATCGAGTTCCAACGATGATGGCTCCTCTTGACCGTCATGACCATACCTCGTTTGGCTATCGCAGCGGTCGATATAAAGGCCTCAAGACTCATGCCCCATGCAAATTAAGCAAAGCTGTAAACTTAACGAGCTACCGCTTTACGCTCTAAATTTATGCACCAAATCCGCAAACTCATTATTTTAGTCGCGAAAATATTTGTGCTGGATGCAAAAACATTTTTTTTCTTTTCTCATGACACGTCGAATCTCCGATGTTGTGTGGAGAGAAAACTGGCACGTAAAATTCATTGAAAACCTTCTGACATCGTTGAAACTTTGTAAATATCATCGCCACACTTTGCACCGCGAGCGATGAGAATTATACACAGCGTTCGTGTTTCTTTATGATTGAAAGATGTTTCTTCCGCGAGTGCTCGTCAGAATACGCAAAAACAGTGAATAAATCACGTTCCATTGAAATCCAAAAGTCCCAAACTCTGATATTTATCTCTCGGAATGAAACTGCAAAAACGTTGACGTTCGTTGTGACGAAATTTGAGGAAATAACATAAACTTTGTTGAGACGAAGTAGATCTCCTTAAAATATGAGAAACTTATCAAGACGCGTCCATTTTATTTGAACGGAGCCTTCCAGGTCAAGCGACTGGAAATTAAATAGAATAAAAATAAAAAATAATCGAATAAATGACTCTGGACGATTTGAATGGATTTTTTTCTCGATGCAGTTTGGCACAAAGGAGGCAGGGGCTTCAGGTTCAGAGAATAAAAGTTATTGCTGAATTGAGCAATACAAAAATGAGTGGATCGATTTTTTAGCGTTCAGTATATTTTAATTAAGCTTCATTTCGTATGATTAAAGTGCGTCAGCGACGCGATGGGATATTCGGTTTCGTTAACGACTCGATTATCCTCTAAGAGTTAGTCAGTGTCACGCATCTGTGAATACATACAGATCCGTGTTTGTATACATGCGAACCTCTACATGAACGTGTAACTGGAAAAAATAACTAAATCTCTTCACGGGGACAATTCACGTCTCAATGCCACTAAATCAGCGTCTCGATGTATAAACCATGAAGAAGTAAAAAAAAAAAAAGAAAAAAAAAAGAAAGGAAAGAAAAAAAAACGTTGAATATGGCTCTCGGCAGTCTCAGCGTCTTACGCCATCTTCGTCTCTCGTTCTTTTCTCTTTTTCATCGTGCTCACACACATTTACTCGTCGCTCTCTGATGGGGCCTCGAAGCTCTTGGTTGCAATGGGTACTGGCCAGTCCCAGCAGCTTCGAATCCATGCAGGCAAAGGCCTCGGCTCACGCAGCCACCAGGCATCACAGGCATTCGTCATCCGGCCATCTTTTTCTTACAGCTTTAATTTATTGGAGCCGCGAGGTTGGGAACGGAGAGCTCTGGTGTGCTTGGCACCGTTGAACACCCACCATATACATACATGCGGGGATCGTGTGTACTCTCTCGCTCGCATCTTGTTGCTTACGAAACACGTGATGGAAAAGTGTTGCCTCCTTTTTTTTTCCTCTTTCCTCGTCTTTCCCTTCTCTCGAGCTTCCCACCGCCTCGATATTCTCCCCAAGAATCTATGGATTCTTTCTATAATTTGAAAATCTAATTTACCGTCTAAATACGTTGCCTTGAAATATATTTCGGGGTCATTCTCCTCAAAAACACCCGATCTCGTAATAAATCGCTGCTTTCCTTTCGATCGGCCATCGCATTCTTCATTCTTTATGCTTCAACGCTTTTTTACGCACTCAAATATCAATCGATCGAGGTTGTAATTGAGGACGGAAATTGTAATATAATTAGCCGCTTGTCGCTAATCTTATCGCGACGTTATTTCGTGCTATCTTTTCGGAATTTACCTCAAAGCTGCTTGTGTGTGAACACGATCGAGTCAACCTAAGCACACACAGCTGTCCCGCTCAAATCTGGCAAGTCAGTCACAACGAGGCGGAAGGAAAACGTTATAAAAAGAAGGAAAAAAAATGGTGCCGTTGAAAGGACATGACGAGAGAGTGAATGTTGGAAAGAAAAGATGCTCGTCCCGGTCAAAGACACATAGGATTGTTGGGCATTGAATAAAATGGAAAGCAGCAGAAGGCATAACACTACGAAAGCCCAGCATTGCGCAAACTTTCACTCCAAACAATGCCCCCGGGTTTTCGTTCACGCCAACTGGGGCTGCTGCTGCGACTGGTGCTAGCTCGGCTTTCGTGGAATTTCAAGGACGAGACCTCGCACGACGAGGCCATAAATCCTTCGCTCGGGCCAGGACGAGTCGAGAGAAGCAGAACACTGCGCGGCAAAGAGGAAAAACCTTCTTGTTCGGTGACACAGCCTTGGATAACGCACATTTTCCCCGTGACGATGCTCCTGGAATCTCATCCTATATAACTACCGCACTCGACTTTATAAAGACAATAAAGAAGCAGAAGGAACAAAAAAAAAGCATGAAAAAAAACGGACGACCGACGACGCTTGAGAAAACGACATGAATAAGAAAAGAAAGCTGCGACAAGAAAATCGGAATTTTACGTTGGCGTGTCATGTCGCCATTTTGTTCAAATGTACGGGATGACAGGAGAGTGAAAGAAGAAAAAGAAGCAAGGACTTTGGGTCCAGCACCGATGATGCGTTCCATTCGTCATCATTTTTTTTTTACCATCAACGTTTCGTAAATAATTATTTTTTTTTTTGCAACTTGACACGATTTTTTTCTGTTTTTCCTTGTTCGAATAATGTAGACGTAACTCTTGTCCGAATGTCTCAATTGCATCCCACGATCCTCCTCAATTAGTCACCAAAGCAGTAGCACATTTTGATTTGAAAATTAATCATTATCGATCTTTTTATTCATCTTATTTTTGGCAAGGACACTCACATCTCCATCCAACGACCGCCACGCAGCAACAATTTTATTTCCGTCAAACGTTTTTTAAAGAAACATTGTGACATAAATTTCACTGTCCGAAAGTCCAAACAGCAGAACGTCAGGTGCTTCATCCACACAATGGAAACCATTGTCTTATTCATACCTTCGAGAAATTCTTTAGACATTCACAGTGTTTTAATTTAATCAGTTATTGATCGTCTATCAAAAGCTGCAGCAACTCGGTATTCATATATTTTTGGCGTGTCCTTTATGTGAACCCGTGATAATGAAGAGCTCGTCTGTAAAGTTCGTTGGAGAAAAATATTCAATTTTTATTATCGAACGAGTATTATGCAGATTTTCAGTAATTTGAAAAACGTTTTAAAAATTTGTCGATATTTCGAAACACGTTACAGACGAATCTCCACAATTTAGACAATTTGTCAAATTAGTTATTGTCGTGTGTGGCGAGATCGAGGTATTTTTTAAATGCCAACTGCAAAAATCACAAAGAAAGGAGAAAATATTTCCCAAGACCCAAATAAGAAAAAGGAAACTAATTTTTTGTTTTGTATTTTTGCAGCATCAGTGACGCAATCAATCCGCGACGTGGACTTCTTGACGATTCGATATGATTTAGATATTCAGCTGCATTGATCGTCCGTGGTGATCAATGTGATATTTCGGTCGCTGTCGCAGCAACGGCAAAAAACAAAGCAGAAATAAAATACGACGGTTATCCAACGGAGATTCAATCAGACCTGCGGTCCGTCTGGATAAAATGTTGCGATGATTCGTCGTTAAGTATCTGACAATTGTCAGAGCGTGATGGAGCTTTTCCTGGAAGTTTCATGTAGCGGGGTGTCATCCGTATCCGATATCGATCCCCGGTATTTGGTGGATTCGAAAAGAGAGAGATGGAGATGGAGAGAAGCGGATAAAATGGGAGAGGACAACGCGAGAGCCTAAATATACTTCCAACGACTTGGTCCACGACCATCTTTCCAATTAATTCACCACAGTTGGTCACTCGGCGATGACCGCGGCATCACGTTGAAGACGCGGGAAAAGTTTATCATTCAAATAAATGTGGTGCATGGCACCGCGGTCGCGTATCAATTATTTCTCCGCCGCTGCGGGCGGATGGCATCCAGCAAAAGCACAACCTGTCAAGCCTCCTGGTGTTGAGTTTTGGCTCACAGATCGTAATGTATCTATCTCATATCTCTGTCAAACCGCAGCCACTCGAAAGAGACACCAAATCTCCCGGTGATGCATGCCATACAGTGCAATCTGGGTCTTTTCATTTGCCACCGACCATCCAAAAATAACATCCAAGTGCACTGCTCCCAGCTCTCATTTTCTAGAGATCGTGATGCACGACGGACCTCTGATTAAATATGCACATTCACACAGATATGGAGACCGAATTAATTCCACAATTCATTACATCGATTTGCCAATTGTTTTTTCGGTGTCGGTTTCTTTATTTGCTTGTGAAAAATACTTAAGAATTATCAGCAGTCACCAACGCTCCAGAGTTTTTGTTTACGTGTTATTTTTTCTGCTATTTTTTCTCCTCAGAAGTTTAGAGCTCTATGAATTAAATAATTGAGAGGAAAATCTGTCGCACGTTGCAATTGCGCTTCCTGCCTCTTTCAACATCACTCTCTCCATACACTCCAATTTTTCCCTATTCGATTCAGCTTCGTATGTCCGTTACGAATGGCAGTCAAATCTTGGTACGTGTGTGGGCTTCCTGCTGAATTAATGCAAAAGAATGAATGAATTAATGAATTTCCAACACTAATAAAGTGGAATTCTCGCGTCCATGAAAATTTACGAACTTTTATTTGTCAAACGTTGGCTTCGAGATACGGAAATGGATTTTCAACTTTTTTGAAATGCTTGTTAGCAACGAGAGATTAAGTGATTGACGATCATTTTGACGGAAATCTTGCAAAATATTCGTTGATCACTAAAAAATTAACGTCGATACAGAATAACAGAAAATTCAAATTTCCATCATATTTCCTTATAAGAAGCTTTCGGGTCCTGAACTTTCGACCGAGTTGAGAGAAACCGTCCCACTATTTTCGTATCGTCTTAATTTGATAGAATCTTGAGAAATATCGTTCGGACAATTGATTCACGCGATCGGTCGTAACAACGAAAATTTTTAATAATAACTGTCTTTGTCATTGCTCGGAGCAAACGTCGACAAACTCGACACGAAAAATCTTACATTTGTGGCAACGATTTTTCGCTGACAGTTATGCTCAATGAAAATATTTATTTCATTGTTTTCATTCGCCTCGCTCCAACTTTCCGCTGAATCACACACGTCGCTATGTTTGGACGTCCTTTTATTACCTCGTCGCGACTTAATATAATACAACATCGAATCGATATTGAGGAAACGTATCCATGCAATTTTTATGAACGAATTCAGGGTTCGGTACATGGAACTCAATCAAGCCAATATCGTTTTTCTTACTTTTTTGTTAATTTTCATGACTTCGAGAATGACGATTGACACTCACTACGAATCTGAACTCAAAGTTGGAAAATTTCAATAAAAAACCTGACTCCATTTTTTTGGACGAAAACTGCAGTCGGAAAAATGATGAAAAAAATCTCCAACATTCTTCGAAGTGTGTCGGGTACGTAGAAAATTTGAGATTCGGATGTCGATGATTTTTTAATGGAATGAAATTCTTTCGTTTTTTCTTATCATGAAAAAGTGGGAAATTGTTGTCCCAATGAAGAATCTGGTCTTCGGTGTCGAAATTTAAGTTGAACGATTAAATTTTGTATTACGAATGCAAATTTGAAGGAATCCCATGAAAATTTAGTTTTATGAAATGGAATCAATGCTTTGACATTCACCGAACGATTCCCTTGGGTTTTTGCATCTTGTCGGCAGAACTAAATGAATAAATAAATTTTTTCGAGTTTCACAATATTTTAGACGCTCGTGCATAAAATCTTGCGAAACATATTTCCTAACGAATATTTTTTTACGAGGAAGCAGGCATTTTTGAGATACTGTTAGAAGGTTGAGTTTGTACGAGCATCAAGAGAGTTCCGTCAAATGGACGAATGTCCATCATGCCGTTGATGAATATCTATCGTTGGAGAGGCGACAGACTAAAAGCCTAATGTGATATCCGCTGAGTATTTTTTTCCTGGGCGGCGGTATTTCCACATAAAGTTTCAATAAATATGAGCGCGAGGTACAGACACACCAACACAAATGTAAAAACTTATGTGGAAAGCGATTCGTTCCTTCTCGGCATTAAAATTCGAAAATTAATCGACCGGCCGGTGACGTAAATTAAAATAAAAATAAATGTGCAAGCACCCGCGTCTGTCTCCGTAGAAATTTATCGTGTTCGGTATATATTTCTCCTCGGCCTGGTCACCAGAACGCCTACGTCTTTATACATCGCCTCTTGACAGAGAAGAAAGCATTGAAACGAGTGAATTTATCATCGTTAATTATTTATTCGTCGAAACGTCTTTTAAGCCCAGCCACTTTCGATCCTGAGCTACAGGTACTAATATATGTACCTTTACCATGTTTAAGTGTATATTTATCACGTACACTGTATTTCTGTCGCCATTTCTACAGATCGTACCGACTTTTCACTCTAATCAGTTCCTTTATTGCTACTGCCAATTCCTTTATCCACTAACACTATCTCAACGAGATAAATCACAAATCCCTCGAGTTTTTCTTCGAAAAACAAAATCTGCTTCGAGCCGTGTTCGTTAGATTTCGCTCGTCGTTCATTTTTGCTACTTTCTCAGGAATCTCTATCGGATGAAAACCCTGACGATCGGATGGAAGAGTTTTTCAATCATTTTCCAACTACACTCACGAAGCGAGAAAATAAAAATGATGAAAAATTATTATCACATTTCAACTTTCTTTCGATATGTTTTCACAACATAAACAAATGCTTACCTCGCCTCGCAGTAACGACGATGATCCTACATCTGTCGGTCTCTCCTCATTTACTTGCCTTTCGAGACTTGTGTTTGCGTGATCGTCACGTAAATAACGAAACATAAATCTTTTACGCAGGTTTCAATTAGCAGAAATAGCGTAAGGAAATATATTTGAATTTTCGAGTTTCGAGACGAAATTTCATCATTTCAGTCTCGCTGACTCAACGAATTCTTCGTGGAATGGATAATCTGGGAACTGCATTAACTAAATATGTTAAGAATCGTGGAATTTCCACGATCGAAAGGAAAAATTCCATCAACTCATAAATATTTGACAAACAACGTTTTGTTAAAAAATTCGAATCATTGGATCAATTTTGACACTTTAAAAAAATTTATTATCCTCACGTTTTTTTTTTACTTCAGGTAATTGAATGTTTATTGAAAGTTTTGACAAATGGTTGAGCAGAGAACTTGGCGTTGAGGATAAAAAAGGTACTTAGCACCCTAGACCAATGGACAGAAAATATTTATCCCAATGACAGTGTTTGCAAGCATCCTGCCTGTAATTATGTTGACATTTACTTACGAATGCAACTAGCGTTTCTGCGGGCAACAGCGGTATCAGTTGACGACACAAGAAAAAGAGTGATTCGCAAAAGAGGCGCAACGAGTCCATGTCTCTCAAATCCTTTTACCCTTTCACTCAAACACCATAAATTAAGCGGAGAAATTAAACGCCTCTCTTGAGCGTGCGGGCTCGCTTGCCCACGGCCCGCGGTAGGACGTATTTTTTTTTTTTTTTTTTTACGCGTTCATGCGAGGCCCCTTAATACTTGGCTCTCCCACGGCTTGAGCAGAGCACGAGAGCAACGACATGACAACTTTTGCTGATGTGCTGATGGCTTCATTGCCCTTCCTATGCAAAACCCTCAGCTCCACATTTTCAAGAAACTTCCGGTTTCTGTTTATGGAAACCTGCATCTGCCTGCATATGTGGACGTTTTTTTTCTTTCGTTATTCCATTAAGATCTCACCATTTTTTTAAATATCGAGAATAATCATCAGCAACTTTGGCAACGTTCCAATTTTCATTTGTCTTTCAGGGAAAAAAAAAATCGGAACGCTGCAGATTGGTTGTAATTTCTTGATCCTCAAATTATATCAAAAATGAAAAATGAAAGAATTTAGTCGAATTTTGATAAAAAGTAACAGAGACGAAATTTCGGAAACACACGTACTGCACATCTCGGAAAATTCATACACTGGAAATAAAATTTTGTTAAAAATGGTCGATATTTTGTTGAACACTGCCAACTAAATATTTATCGATGATTCCAAAATTTTCGTTATTTTGGCAGAATATTTGATTTTTAATGAAATAGTCAGCAAAATTTACGATTGGAACAACAAAAATTTGCTTCCGAAGAGATTTTCTAGAATATTTCTTGCCGCGATGACACAATTTTTAGATTCAAAAAATCGTTTAGTCGAACGTATCGAACAAAATATCGATCTTTTCCAACAAAATTTAGTTTTCAGTGTGACGCTAGCAATTATGACAGAATCTATATTACACAATTTTTTGCCAGCGCACTTCTTCGATGCTCAGTACGCGAGGGGTATTCCTATTTAAAAAAACGTTTTTTCCTTCTGATCTTCCATTTCCAAGAGTCGAGCTTTCATCTGTCCCATCTCTCGCGTGTCACTCGCACGAAAGAAGTGCCATCCCCCATCTCGAATGGCGGATGCTGTCCTCGTATATCTTGCCGAGTGCAGATAGACGTGTGTACGTCAGACGCGAAAGAAAACTAGCGTCGAAGAGGAGCCGAGAGAGAGAGAGAGAGAGAGAGAGAGAGGGAGAGGGAGGGAGCGAAGAATTCTCGTTTCACTCGTTTTGCTCAACTCGTCCTCTCGTCTCTTGAAGCTCTCTGTGCTGTCAGGTGAGTTCAATTTATGTATAGGCCGATCTCGCGACGAGTGATTCACTGAGGGGCGGGAGGGAGAAAGAGGAGGGAGGCGGGATTCCCGCCGCGAGTATCTCAGCCGCCGCCATAACGCCCGCTCTCGTCCGCAAGGAAAGTTACTGCGTGTTAGCGCCAGCATAAGAGTACGCACCAAAGTGGCACCACGCAAAACACATGCACACTGCCGCATACATTGATATCACAATGCGAAAACGTTAACAGCGCGTCTATAGCTGCGGCAGCAGGCCACGAATTTTAAAGACGTCATAAACCACGCCGTGAGCAACGATAAATTATCCTAAGTCGAGCGCGAGCGCGCAAGCCCGCGTATTTTTGAACAATTCATTGCGCATTCGCGATTCGATCGGTTATCAGGTAAAAAGAATATACGGTTCGAGAAAAAAAGGAGGAGAGATCGAAGGAAACGTTCATTATGATCCTTCGACAATGATGCGATTACTTGAGCTTTTTATTTTTCTTATCGTCTCGTAACCAATCGAGAAATAAATCTTTTGCCAACGCACAATTATCGCGAAGAATTACTCAGTCGTTCGAACCATTTCTTAGCTTTTTTTCGACTTTGTCGTCAACCGGACAAAAATATTACAACCACAAGAAATAACAAGAGAAAATTTGCTCATCAACGAACATTATTGACACTGAAAATCATTTTCCTCGCAGTCCAGCGATGCAAACTTCTGGACCATCCATCTGCTGGTCCAGTATTTATAGGCATTGAATAGTATTTTACTTACGATCCTCCGGTTCCCAGAAATTTGTTCGGATTTATTGATCACAATTGCGAGGCTCTTCGTGGGCTCGCATGTCGAATTCCTTTATCAACTTTGATGACTATATAATTTATTCAAAGCTTCCGGAACAAGATTTCTCTGTAAAAGCTTGTCGCTGGACTGGAGGATAATTTCGAGTCATCTGCGCTGCCGTGAAGGCGTCGATTAAAGTCTCAATCGCAGGAAACTTGATTGTTTCTCATTTCCTGTCAGCCCTAACCTAATCGATATTGAATTCCATTGAAACGTGATTGGCTTGGAGAAGAATTAGTGAATTTTCCATCCTCATTCAATCAACGTGGGTCCGGATTCATTCGTCGAAAGAATTGTGTCACGTCACTTTTTCTTTGTCCAATAAAATATAATGCTCGGTGACCTCGTATCCGGTGAAAACGAAAAATATTTTTGTCTGGCTTGGCAAAACAATCGATACGAAATCTTCCATCACGGTGTCAATTTACCAAAATAATTTATACTAAATACGAAAAAGAACAAACCAGTTTTGACATAATGAAATAATATCTTTCGATGTATTTCAAAATCACTGCGTCACTCAGAATTATCGGAGTAAAGATTTTTCTATTTTACAATATTCCACACACACTCGACTCTCGATATTTCGCAATCGAATTTATTCACGAGCACAAAATTCTTCGATGTTTTGAGAAATATTAGTTTTTCGAATTGCAAGATGTTTTCTACGAAATATCGGTTACGAAAACATTTAAACTGCGTTTAGCTTCACTCTGCAGAATGTTTGGACGCGAAAATCCGACTTTCGTCTAGTTTTTTTTCTATTGAGAGCTGTAACGATCGCGACGACATGGTCTTGGAAGAAATTTGGTTAGCATTTGTTACACATACTCCAACCTGTTACTGTACTCGACATTCGGATGGCTATCGTTTTCAGCAGACTACACTTCCGACTACTTTTACCACGAGATTTATGCGCAACCTCCGCCCGCCAGGAATACGATTTATCGTAGTTTATGCGCGCGGTGCCCGCACGACTTTGCTACTACGTAGAGTTGTAAGTTTACGTATAGATCGGCGCACATCAGGGAGACAAACCTGTGTACGCAGTGTCGAGAGAAGAAAACGCTTGAGAAAGATTCCAAATGTTTTCCGGGAGGGGAAACTTGGCTTCAAAATGGCGTGGCTACGTTAGAGAGAAACGCAAGGGTGTCGAGTAGTCATGTGAAGTCTGACAGAGCGAAACAGAGAAAGAGAGAGTATTGGGCACCCCTCGTCGAGGACGAGCCGAGATTGTTTACGCCTCAAGGCCTCCCACGTGGGAAAAGCCAGCATGGCGCTCATCACAGCCCTCGAACGCGAGGGCGAGAGACCTTTTTGACGCAATTTCCTTGGCGCGTTATACCTGGCTTCCCAAAAAGATGTCGACCATGCTCGGGCCTTTTCCATCTTGTCCGTGTGACCATAATATCGAATAGAGAACAAAAGTCAGGCCCTTGAATTTATCAATCGACCTCCATTCTCATAAACCTTTATCGACACTTTCATTAACGTTCCCGCTCAACGATTCCCTAAAAAATCAAAGCCACACGTTCTCACAAGAGCACTTGCCAGTTTTTTCTTCATTGCTCCAATAATTGTGACAGAAACACCGAGAAATGGGCGATACCTCGTGGGAAATCTTCTGGCGCCTCTAGAAAATCAACAACTTCCTAGCAGACACCGGAGCCTGTCCGCCATTGTTCGAACATGCTTGTCGCACAAGTTTCCTCTGAATTTTTGTATTTGAGTCTCAGAATCTCTGTGACAGGCGGAAATCAAGGGATGCCCTTAAAATCTCGGGCAAACTGCAAATGCATACAGGAATTTTTCTTCTCACTCGAAAAAAAAATGCAATTTTTTTGTTTACGTAATAAAACTTGAAAAAATTCAAGGCCCAATATTTTTTCTGCTTCTGGCAATTTGCATATATTCCAGTGGCATTAAAAAAAGACATACAAGATTGAAACTGTTAGAAATTGTTCTCACACACGAAATAAATGAATTTCAAACATTTCCAGTTGTTAAACGCCATCGCTGGTATATTAAAATTCATGAATGACAAGTTCCAGTATAATCAAGATCTCATTCACTCTCATGACGTCAAAATACGTGCCGACACTTTCATTCTTTATTGCACGCACTCGAGCACAAGCCGGAAATGGTTGTTGCAGATGTTATTCTCACGTGATTTGACAAACGCTTCACCCTCGTTATGAGAATTAACTTTAATCTTGAATTATGAACATTTTTATAAACTTGCACCTATTTGTTGGCTAATTAACGTGCAAATGAGGTGATTATTATTTTTTTTCCTGCGGCAAAATTGTATTCGTGTCCGCATTATTATGAAAACGTATAATACCGTAATACCACAAGTCACTCTTCACGAGCGTGGAATTGAGAATTCTAGATTGAGATTTCAGAGCTGTCAAGCCCCGATCTAATTTATATAATCATTAAAGGAATGAAAAATAAATGAATTACTTTTTTATGAGTAGCATTATATATAAATGTAGCGAGTTCCGAAAGCCTTCAGCATGCGTCGGACACCGTGTGTTCCATTCAGTATTTTTCTTTCATTTAATTTAAAAGCAGAAAAAAAAATAATGCAACCGGAAAAATGTGAAAAATAAAAACAAAATTATGATTTAATTTCACTCGAAATTCCCAAAGTTAATTGATCGAAATCTGTGAAGAATTGACACAGTAAAAAAAAAGTAAAAATGCAACTTACATTTCATGGGTTGTCGACTGAAAATATTTCGTGAAGATCCGAAACAATTCACTTTGTCCGGATGACGATGGCCTAACTATTTTCTTTCCTTTTCATTCAACGATTCACTTCCACCAAAAAAACAACTCACGTTTTTTTAATTGCCGCAAAACACGAGGATAAATTATTTCCTACGACGACGAAAATCTTTGGATTCCGGTTCCCAAGCACAAAGCAGCGTAAGTCACTCTCTTTGAAAACTCAAAATTTTGTATCATAGTTCGAATCTGTGAATTTCATTCAATAATTCTCAACGTCTCCAGAATCCGAGGATATTTTTTTTTTCTCCCAATGCACTGATTTTTTTCTAATCACATATAATTCTTCGCAATACCGAAAATTTCCCACAAACTTTGGTTCGAAATTGATAAATCGTCAACGACTCAGAAATTAGAAGAATGAATATTTTTGCTAACAGGAACTTTAGTTCACAAAAGAATTGGCACAAACACGTTTATTTGACACGACACAGTAGAATCAATAATCCTTCATCATTAAATCGAACTCTATTTAATCCACTTTGAGAATCATCACAGAATCATCGGCATTTCGTAATAATCCAATCACAATATTAAATGAAAAATAGCACAGCAAGAATTCTTGATGGATATTGATGCAGCACACTTTTCAAGAATTCCTTTCACTCGAAGTACCAAACGGTTACGAAATCATAAACAAGTTTTGTTTTCCACAAGAAGGCGCTTCGCGTTAATCATTCCGTCATCGGTGGAGAGTTGAATTATCGATTTGGAAAAACTGTCAATCATCCGATCGCGGAAAAAGTTGTTGTTTTGGAAGGAAACGTCACTGGGTCTGAGGGGCACGACACGAGGTAAGTTTCCATAAATGGTGATTTGGACCGGTGACATAACCTCAAAGCAAACATTTCTTCGTTAGATGGTGAAGCAGCGTCATGGATGAAGAATAGCAAGTGTCAAAATGTGTATCCTGCTTGACGGATCCCGAAGAACGTGACGGCCGTGGGTGGTAAATTTGCGGGTAAAGCGAAGAGAGGGGACGGAGATTTTCCGTGGGTGCCCGAAAGCAAGGGTTGAGATTTGGCGGATTCGGGTGGCCGTTATCGCGCGAACGGTTGAGGTTGTAAACGCGCGAGAGACACACAGGACGGGGTAGAAGGTCGAGCGCGATCTCGGCTTGCAGCACGAGAAGGCCGCGCGAAAGCAGAAAGTGTGGGCGTGCAAAGCTGGTTTGCGCGCGATGCAGGCAAAAAGAAGGGGGCGGGGCAGAGGGGCGTTGGGTCGGACAGGGGGGCGGGTGACGAGGGGGTGAAAGCAAGAGAGAGAGAGAGAGAGAGAGGCTGAGGGGCACCCCAGAGAATTGAGGGGCAGAGAAGATAGGGAGACGGGAGGGAACGTTAATTGTAAGGAGCGTTGATGCAGTGCGGTGCAAAAAGTGAATAAAAGTCCGGAATTCACGAGCGTCGGGCAGCGTTTTGACGGGGGGGATAGTTTCTCGTTGAGTGGGGGATTTTGAGCGCCACGAACGAGCATATACTCGGAGGGGAATTCGTAGGGACGTTAATTGTCGCAGGGAACGCAGATGCAGTCTGCTCGCTAGAAACTAAAAAAGCTCCTCAATGCGACACCCGCCAGCAGACAATCTTTTGACACACGGATTTAATGTTCAAATATCAAAACGATACGATACGTTTTCGAAGCATTTGAATTTCCCGCCTTTGGCCACAGCCGCGAACTCTACCGTCGGCAAATTGTACGAATCTCAAGACAACCACCGCGTCATTTGCTGCCTCTCGATCAACGAGGATCGATCCTCTCGCGAAACGCTTTTGCTTTATGATTTTCGATCGTTCCCCACTCGGGTACCAATTGGTGGCAACCATAAACTTCGCGTTCAAAGCCCGAGGTATTTATTGCGCGCATGCGCACTCCCGAAAGAGTTTCATCTCTTGTTCAACGCTATCACGAATACGTTTCTAATATCCCTCGTGCCTCCACGTCGCTTCGAAACTTATTTTCGAACGTTTCTCTTCAGAATCTCTACGGTTTTTTTTTATTTTGCGATCAAGCTTCTCAGAGGATCCAAAAATCCTCGACGTGGATTCGAAATCGAGCGGGCGGCGGTCCAGCGCTGACTGACTGCAGAGTACCGACGCGGCTAGAGGGCGCCTGGTGGGGCGAGACCTCTTTCCTCTCGTACACGTTTCACACACTTGTTCCTCCCGCCTCTTTCTCTTTCTCTCTCGCTCTCACTCTCGCTAACTTTCTCCCTTGTGCCCTTTCTGTATCGTACTCACCCTCTCACCCAACCAATGCCGCGAACCTCCCTCTGCAAACTCGCCACACTTCGTGCCACACGCGAATATATATTATTCCTCACATGCTCACACGTTCTGCATTTTCTCTGTCCTCTCCCGAGTAGCCCGACACTTTTGTCTCCCATCTTTTCATTTCGTTCGTCATCTTTGCCCACACATTCGAGTAACCAGACTGCGACTTTTTTTCACTGTCATTCCACGCTCAATTACCGCCAAGACATTCTTCTCTCGATTATGCAATCGGTTCGATTTTCAGCTGCGAAAAAAACAAAATATTTCCCTGATCAGCGAAAATTTTGTTTTCCGATTTTAAATTCATCGTTTCGTACTCTTCGGAACTAAATCCGTGTGTGCATGTTTCTCGTGCACACTCCGCAACCACCTGAGCAGCCGACCAAACCCTTGAACCAACGACACAGACATTTTTTTTCAAACTGAGCTGTCGCTATAGAGTCGGCGATTGGCCATCGGTAGTAAAAGTTTTCTGGAAGCCTGTACTCGGGTCCAAACTGAGACTCAGTCATAAAAATTTTTTTTAGGGCACGTATTTGTTTTTCGTTCGTATAATGCGCTTCCCATCATTCCCGTCCTTGTGCACGTGTTTATACAGAAATTGAAATTATGACACGATGATTTTTAGTGAATCCGAAGAGTGCATGGGTGGACAGAAAAATTCACAACATTTAAAAAAACAATAAATATTTCGATCTTTATGGGAGAAATTTATTCTTAATCCTTGTTCGAAATGTGTCAAACATTCCAGCGTCATTTTACAAATTCTTCGCCATATTTCTAGCGATTTTAATTTCAAAGATTCGTGCGCACGTAAATGCACAAAAATAGCAAAAGAAAATAAAATCAATGTTCGCTATTAAAAAAAAAAAAAAAAAAATCCTCGCAATTGAAAGAAATGGACAGACAAAAAAAATCGTATTTTCTATAAATGCGTCAATCGCAAAATCGATTTAATAAAATGTAAAAAAATAATATCAATCGTCCAGAAAAAAATATCCAACGCGATCGGGGACCGAAAATGCAGAGACGCGACGACTAATAATTTTTTTTTTTTTTTTCAATATCACGCAGTAGACGCTTCGGTCAGACGTTTATCCGAAATGATTTTTTTTTCAATATTTGAAGAATGCNTCTATAAATGCGTCAATCGCAAAATCGACTTAATAAAATGTAAAAAAATAAAATCAATTATCGAGAAAAAAATATCCAACGCGATCGGAGACCGAAAATGCAGAGACGCGACGACTAATATTTTTTTTTTTTTTTTTTCAATATCACGCAGTAGACGCTTCGGTCAGACGTTTATCCGAAATGATTTTTTTTTCAATATTTGAAGAATGCGAATAGTTTTTTTTCTCATTTACATGATTCAATAAAAAATTCAATTTCGTTGGATGAATTTGAAAAGCACGTTTGAAAAGTGACAGACGCGTTACAAGTCTTACGAAACGCCGCCCGTGAATAAATAGAAGGAAGAAAAAAGTACGAATGATCAGCTCGACGTGGGGGCGGGATCGAATGCCGCTGGCGTTAAGAACTTCGCGGCAAACGAGAAGAGAGAGGGGGATGAGGCGTCCCCTCCCGCCCTTGCCTTGGAACGGCTGCTCGACGAGAAACGGCGAGCGCAGGAACTACGGTTACCGACGAACGACATCCGTGAATCTCTCAACGTTCCCGTCCAAAAAGTGTCACCGAGGGTTTTTCCAAAGCCGGTGAGTGAATCTTTTACATTTTATCGATTATGTAGAGTGTCCACTGACTCCTAGGGACGTTGGTTTGTCCCGAAATCACGCGTAGCCTTTGCAATGGACAAAACTTGCAATCCTAACCTCAAAAATCTCGTGGAATTTCCTTAAACTCGGGAACAGCGATTCTGAAATCGAAAGAATCCCCTCGGACGCGAATGTAAAGGCAAGATCGAAGCTCGTGTATTTCTGCGATTCCGAGCATATAAAATATGGAAAATTTCGTCCCGAATGCTAAAAAAACTCAAAACTTATCGCTTAATCCCGAAACATTCACGTTTCACGACGAAAATCCCGAGAGTAAAGCAAAAACCTCGAAATCAGCGTCCAAGTCTGAAAATTGTATGAGAATCCGTCGTCGAGTCAGAAACTCTAAAAGTACGGTCAGCAGTCGGATGCCTGATGCGGTAAGGCAAAGAGAGACAGTGAGAGGATCGAGTTTTGTTGTCGAGAGTAGTTGAGAATTGTGCCGCCTCGTGGCGCTACGAGGTGACACCGCTATTAAGTCGCTCCGCCCACAGCCAGTTCTCGAGGGCGGAGTCCGGATGATCTATAGCGTCATAGAACAACCCCACTCCGTGGTTCCAACGATACCTAAGGGGTCACCATATCACGCCCACATTGCAGAAGAACGCGGCCGCGCGCACACACACACGCAGCAAAGAGCGATGTATAGAGAGTGAGAGACACGCAGACATCGCTGGCTCGGAGTAGTCGCGCACAGCCTCTCGCTTTCACGGCTCGCTCGACTCGGATCTCTCGATCAGCCCCGGCCCAGAACACATCGCGGCACATCGCGTCGCTGCATTGTTTATGCTCTGTCCCCGGTGTCTTTATCTAGTCAACCGGACCGCTTGCTCGCTGCTGCTACTCCCATAACGTTTGTGTGCGTGTTAATCTCCTTTTCTCTTCTTATCCAACCCTCCAGCTTTCTTCTTTCGCTTCGCTCCAAGCCCAACACCAATTATTTCCATCCTGGACTGCAGGCTTCAAAATTCAGACTAGTTCCACGAGAATTACCTCGGAATCTTGGCGCCATTTTAGCTCGTGCTTATTGATACAAAAGCGTTAATGAAATAGATGAATTCTCGATCGTGTAAAGTTTGAAAATCATTAAAATGATGGAAAAGTGAGGCTAGCGTCGAACTCGAAGCTCGATTGGCATTCTTTGACGTTTCGTTCAATCTTCAGATTCCCTGCGACTCATCAACCGTTCGCCGCACTAATTGTGTTCGGCAAATTATCGAGTTACGATCCCCATCAACTTTCCTGAGTACTTGTTCTCATTCCCTCCTCGATTTCGATCAAAAGTGAGTCTCGCGACGCAGGATCGTATGGATACTCATCCGGTATGGATGGACACCTGCTGGGTGTTCCGGACCTGCTGCGCGAGCTATCAACACTCCTCATTATCGCGTTATGGTTTAATTTTAACGCGATCGAATATGTGGGCTGGCTGAATATTCGTCATTGCGCATATTTCGCTCGTGCGGATGTTCCAACAGGAACGATATGATTCAAGGCGCGTTTGAGATTTCCAACAGCTTTGGAACTCATCAAGGTTTTCCGAAATTCATTCGTCCATTCGGATCTTGTGACAGGTTGAATTTTATTTTTCGATGATGAACAATTTTGCAGACTACGAGCTGCACAAAAATAGTTTTAAAAAGTAAAGAAAACCTTCGGCAATTCCTCAGGTAATAGTTGCGTGGAGAACGTGAACTTCTACGATGACATTAAAACCTGTAGATCGTTCATCACACGCGGTGACGCAAATAACAAAAAAAAAATGTGGAGTTCATGGCGTTCGATGGGATTCGATTCCAATTGCGACAATTTCCTCACGCAGCCTGCACAGACTCATCATACACGTCAAAATCTTTCGGATGCAGGTGCCTGATGCACTAATATAGAAAATTACTTTTGGAAGTCACTGTTGATGCAGTTTGGGGGGCACGAAAGTTTGACAGTTGTCGTAGGTATCGGAGCGTCGTATAGTCTCAAGCTCTGTGTGTCTTGATCGAACGCGAATAAGCTTTCGATATCTCATCGATAAATAGTCGCGTCAATTACGTGTGTGTGGCTACTCGGAATTTAGCGGCGCGATACTCGAGAGGTTGTAGAGGATCGCACATCGATAAATAGGATGAGCAGAAATGCAAGAGGAAAAACAGAATGATCAAGAAAGTCCTTGCCCATGTGGAAATTTCTATGTCTTTGTCGTTGGAAGGTTCCCTCGCGACCCATTGTTTGCTGAGATTCATACATTTCATTGTTAGACAGTATTGGTAATACGTACTTTTCTGTGTGTATATATATCGTTAAGTACTTTTGGCTCTTTCAACGGATTTTCTCTCCTTTCTCAGTTTTACTTATTTTCCTTCTTCTTCTTCTTCTTCTTCTTTTATTTTTTTCTCATTCTTCTCTTAATAAGAGAGATCCCGGTAAGGATTTTATTGGGGGGTTGTTCATGTCCCAGAGAATTTCTGATGCTGCTTCGTCTCTCTTACTGGTCTCGGTATCACGCTCGAAAACTTAAGGAAGGGGGATTCTTTATATTCGTTTATCGGATGCGATGACGCTGCGGAGTTTCCTATAGCAACACACAAGCTACATATCGGTATATATGGAATTCAGCACCATCACCAACACCAAAGTAACATCATGAGAGACTCGCCTCGGTTCTTCGTGAGTGAGTTTCTCTGCTGTCGCTAGAACTATATACCCCGAGGATGCTTTGCAACTCTCTGCTGTGCGCGGGGTTCGAGCAGCTTCCAAGTGCGTTGAGACGACGTCGACGTCGAGGACGACGATTCGGCAATAGCGACATTCGCGGCGCGACGTTTATGGCAACATTTCTTATAGGGTCCTCTGCTCCTTTCTGTGTGTATAGCCGAGGGAACGAACGCATTGAGCTCACGGACCCGACGAGTTGGCTGGCTTTCGACCGCTCTCGATTCTCTTCGACTATACCCGCGCACCGCGCGTATACACTCACACATCCCTCCAGCTTCATGTACTAACCACAATATATATAGAAAGTTCGCAGTGCACCGCACTCCATATCGATCATAAATATCACCGCTCGTGGCTTTTGCTTCGGAAGCTTCTTTGCCACTCGCCCTCGCTTTGTCATTCCTACTTGACTCTGGCAGCTCTTTATTATTATCTCAACTTTCCAAAAACTTGATAACGCCCCCACCTTCGATTTACTCTTTTCCAATACGAAATAACGTTGCTTCCAAAATGTCTTTGCTAGCTTCTCGTGTACACACAGTATGAGGAGGAAAAATACGCCTCCTTAATGTCTGCAGTGATTATTCAACGCAATACACAAAATGCTAATCACTCCGAAGCTCTAGAAATAGAAATTGCCTCGATGGATCAAAAATCCAGCGACGGGCAGTTGGTAACGAGAATGTATAATGTTTGAGATAGTGGACTCGCGACTGTCACACGTTTCGAAGTAAAACTCTCCAGCTAATTTTCTAAAACTTTGACACAAGCTCGAAAATGATTTTCATGGAGTTGATACATTTTATGTCTCGAAGCTATAGGAACGTGTACAAATTCTTCGACTTCTGAAAAAAATTGATTTATACGAAGTTGAGAGTTTGAGAAATAACCAATTTACGGAAAATCCATAGGGTCCTTTTTTGTAACTCCGACACACAAATGGTCGAATGTCTTTATTTTTTGTGTCAAGAAACTTTGTTACATGTTGATCCTCAGTGATTAAGAAAAAATAGAAAAAAAAAATCTGTAGCGATATTCCGGAGTTATTCCGAAATGGAATGATGATTTTTCTACGGCTCCCCATAAGATTCCTTAGTAATCTTCGATTGTCAGTGTCTCGTAAATATTTATTGAAAATAATATGCTCTGTGGCGAGAGTGCCGCTCGCTGCGAATCGTGCGACTGAATTTTCATCGAGTCCTGCGAATTTGAGGCTCAATGAAAATTCTCGAGCCTTTTTCGCTTCACGGGAGTCAAAGTTTTCATCCGATCGGACTGCACGACAAATCGCTTGACTCGAATCGTTCCAATATTCAGATCGACTAACTCGATCGAAGAGAGATCGAGGCAAGTTGGTGATTTTTCTAAGGACGAGCGAGACGAACACAATTATTTGTCGATAACGAAAATGTCGTTTTTCTCATAGAATAATGGAGAAAGTTCTGTGGCATTTTTTTCCCGCTACATCGAATATCCAGCGACCATTACAGCCCGAAAAAAATCTTCATAACAGAATTGCTTTCCTCCGAAGTTGGAATTTGGAAAAATTATCATTTGACCGTAAAGAAAGTCTATTTAGAAATGACACAACGATTTTCGTAGATCATAGAACGTGCGTCCAATAATACAGAGTCCGAGAATGTCTCGGAATCTAACAGTCTCGGTCGAAATGAAGCCGAAGATATTTCGCCATAATTCATTCCGAAAAGGACGCGGGGAAAAAAAAAGTGTAATAAAATTCTGGTCGAAAAAAATGGGATCACAAATGGAAGAATGTTGCAGTAATAGGTCGCGAGCAACGGCGAGTCTCCATTACCGAGAATTTTGTATCTAATCGTTAGAAAAATCTATGACAAAAGATGAAGGAGCGGCGGCAGGCAGTGAGCAGGCAGGGGGGGGGGCGGAGGGAAGAAGACCGTTATGGAAAATCTCAATAGAGTGCGTTCACTGTAGTCAGCCATTTCACGAAGCAGACACTTTACGAGGCAACTTTTTCGAGAGCCAACGAGGAAAAATCATGCGAGTAGCCGACGTAAATTTGGAAGCTTTGGCAAACACGAATATCTACTCGTATAGTATAACGCGCGGCGACGATGGCGACCCGAGGACTCCGCGGTCGTGCTCCCTGGCAAACAGAATCCCCCTACCGAGCGCTTCGACGACTGCTCGCGCCTTCATCGTACTCTGCTTTGGTGGTGGATGGTTCCTTTACGACTCACTCCATACCAGTTTCCAACGCGGTCCCCGTACTCGTTACGTTTTACTTTCTCTCTCTCTCTCTCTCTCTCTCTCTCTCTCGCTCTCTCTCTCTCTCTGCCTCTCTCGTTCGATCTTTGTCATACTTGCATTTTAAACCTTCCCAAAAGAGTCAGAAACGAAAAATCGGAATAACGGAAGAAAATGAAAGAAAACGAAGCAGGAGAAGCATTGAGCAATTCGTTATATGGAACACCGAGTTGGAAGGATAGATAAAAGACGAGATAGAATAAAGAACCAGACAAAGACAAGAGGATTATTATGGTTGAACGGAACAATGGACGTTACCTAAGAGAGGATTCTTACATTTGCGTCATAAACATACTTTCCCCTTAAGAATAAAGCTGCGAGTAATACCGCACAAGTCCCTTACTAAATATTTACAACCTCGTCGTAAACTTACGGATTAAGTTTCTTTTTTTAAACAAATATTTATCAGATTTTCCTTGTTCCCGAAATAAATCAAACGACTCTATTTCGTTGACGCGGGAAAACTACAAAAAATCGAGGAACGTTATTTGCAAAGAATCCGCCGTCGACTCGCGATTGTCTCAAGGAACGTCACACACGTTTTGGAAGATTGATGTCGCCGTTTTCTCCGCTCGTCATAATTTTTTTTTCATTCCCTCACGAATTTAGCGTGCGGATGAAAATCTCTTTTGGGATTTAGTCTCATAAAGTGGGTCGAAAATGGTCGGAAATCCGAGTGGCAGCCACGAGGTAAGGGACATAATCAGAAATGGTCCCTCAAATCTATGGGCATTTGTCCAAAGCGTTGTTCTGTTGCGTAACGGATAATTTGGGTAATTGCTCGAGGCAAAATCCTGTCTAAGCCGACCTGCTTTTTGAGAGACCTTCGTGGTGAACATTGCGAGACTCTTGGAAGGTGTGCTGCATATCGGAACCGTATCCAAGACCGGAGGCCGCTCAGGTATATCGTTTTCTTCTTCCTCTTGTTCAACTGCAGGAGAAGACTACCGGCTCACTCCGCAAAAGAAGCCTGGACGTAAGTGCCGGTCGTAAACTGAAATACGTCCTGACCTCCGAGCGCGTGCGTTTGCCTTATTCTTACATCTTTTTTTTTGGTTTATTGCCTTCCCCACTTTCGAAACTTCTCTCACATCGCGTATCGGAAGTCTTTGCGAGCAGAGTTCCCCCTGAATTTGGCAATTTTCACCAAAATCTCTACCTCGTCTTTTTTTTTTTTTTTTGACAATCTTTAGACTCACTTCGTGGTGGTTTCTGCTAGTTCTTGGAAATACGTCTACTTAGTGTTCTATATCTACCAAATCAGTGGCTTCAGACCGGAAACCCTGTCGAGTTTTGTCTCGCGTCGTAATTCTTGGCAGATTTGCGTTTGACCATTTTTTTTAGCGACCATCGACGTCGATGAATTTTGCAAAGGAATGAAGCTCGTGGATTGAAAACAGTCACGGACTCTGTATGAAATTCCAATAATTACAATTTTCCTCAGAAAATTCCAATCTCTGTTTTTACAGAATTTACTGATCGATGAAAAATGGTAATTGATGAAAACTTTGAATCGTGAATTTGAAGAGAATTCGGAAACGAAAAGAATGAGCTGTGGCTGCGGTTTTAATTCCAAAGAGGAAAAAAGTTTCAGCTGTTTTTGCGAATCGATAGAAAAAGATGGAAATTTCGTTAATTTTTACGTTTTATTGAACATTTCTCTTAGCAATGCTTTGGAAGGAAAAGTCAAAATAATATTTCTTATCCCAGGTCAAGCAACGACGACGGCTAGGGTTATAAAAATAAACATTTCCGCATGCGTTTGTCTCGGAGCGCGGTGTCGCTATTATTGCGCGTTTCGACACTATGCTCATCCGTACGGCTGTACACGGCAGAACGATCGCAGGCTTGAGAGTGTGAAAGAGAATTTCAACAAAAGTCTTTTCCTGTTTCTCATTTTTTTTCCATCAATGCTTCTCCCATTTTTCTTCATTAAATACCCACGGTCGTTTATTCTTCAAGCTTATTCATCAATTAAAACAGAGCCAACGAATCCTCCAATCGTTTTCCCGGTCTCCTAAGATTTTTACATAGAAAATCAATTTTTTTCTCCGATCCATAAATTTAGATCGAAAATAAAAAAAATCAGAAAATAAATGAATTTCGCGTGTTTTTTTCTCAAGTTTTCGACAATTTTTTCTCTCTTCCTGAATACGATTTATCGCTTTTTCTATGAGCTTTGTTTGGCCGGTGGATATTTTTGATAAATCGTCAACAAATATCACACACCGCCGCGCGTTTACAAACTCTTTTACGAATCGTGAATAATCGCATAGCGAGGCATAGATATCGTAAACGATCGAACTCCGTGATCTCGGATATATTTAAAATTTGTAGAGTCCGTTAGTCGGTATGACGACAGCAGCAGTAGCAGCAGAACCGCGAGTAACACACCGAGTTATATTCACTTTCAAAATATATTATCTCTCTATATCTGAGAGTTACGAGCAGCGAGCTACGCTGCTGCGGATACCGCAAAATAAGCCCGTCTGTTGGTCACGCACACACGCACGATTCTCAACCAAGTTCTCAAGATCCCGGTTGCTTTCTCTCTCGCTTTTTTTCACCGATTCCCAATTCCGTGAGTCACAAAATCGTCCCTCCTACCTCAATAAAGAAAAATGTAGATGTTTCCAAAATTATGCAGCTTTGATGATCTTTGCTCATTGTCGATCGACGGAGGAATTGAAATTTATTGGAAAATTGACCTCGCCTTGCATTTTCAGAAATAAGGATATCAAAAAAGTTGAAAAAAGTTAAATTGTCTTTCCGCCCGCGATTCAAAAGCTCGTTCCAGCTTTTTGCAACAACAATATCGAATTATCGCTGTAAAATTATTCGGAGAGCTTTTGCCATGTCTCTCAACCATGGGAACACATAAAAAATATCTTTCAACTATCTCGAGCCCAAAAAAAAGGTCGATCGAGTCGTCGTTCTTTCGATGAACCAAAAATAGACCAGCATCCGAATAGATTCGGTAATTTGCATATTTCGGGCTTGACTTTTGAGCGTAGCCCATAATTCCTGATGTCCGCATGATCGTCCATTCGGTGGCCATACTGGATGACCATATTGGATGGTACCTGCAGTACGAGATGAAGTCTAACGGAGAGATCGAACAGACCCGCCTCGAAAATGTTCGAGCGCCTCCCAGGAGAGAGGGAAAATGAAAGGTTACAAAGATATACAGCCGGCTGTGATTTGTTTGAAAGTAATGGAGCCGCATTTTTCTGACCACCAATGTATTTTCTACTCCGCCATACAGTTTTCTCAGCAAGTTTTAGAGAAAGTCATTTTTTTAAGTACCGGAAACAATTATCACGGCCATTTTACAAAAGCAGCAAGAAAATCGGTTTTCGAAACTTTTACCACAGTCCTCAACGAAAAACTGATATTTCTCGGATCGTCAACGTCTGCAATGGAAATAAGCCAGCCGCTCGTTATCGCTAATCATTTAATTACGCAGGAAAATTAATTCTCAACTAATTATTGATCAGGGTCCAAATTAATTTTTAATCGTTAGGTATCGATTATTCTCGATGTGAAATCTTCTGTCCGTTCCAGCAAGTTTCTAGTCCAACTTTTGCACAATCGTTTCGTAAGATCTCGATCCTTTTCGATGTTCTACTTTTCCGTAAAGATTCAAGGGATAAGCGTCCACCAATGGGTACGACTCCATGAGGTTCCCATGTGTCCGTATATATACCTATATACATATTTTCTTAGGTCTCGGCGCAACTTTCCATTGACACATTATCTAACAGGGAAATTTAGCTTCCGGGCTCACGTACTCCAGTTTCCCGCAGTTTTCACGTTTCCGAAAAACGCGATCCTTACGGTCAAACTTTCCAACTTTCACACGTGCGATCGCTTCTCCCAATATGCTGCTTACTGCTATTTGCAAGTCGTACAAATCTTGGCTCCTTTTTTCCACAAATAACGTCCAACTCGTACGTGACCTTCAATCGATTGTAGCGAATATTTTTATGTTTATATTAATTTTGAATATTCCCTTGGGGAGTCAAATAAAATTGAAAACGTACCATATTTCGCAAAAGAATTGGTGCATGACCTTGAATTTCAAAAGATCGCGTAAGTATCGATTTAAAATTTCGGGAAAAAAATCTCCGCAAAGTTCGAGGATTATACAAAGAAGGAAAAAAAACAGGATTATTTTCAAGTTCATTTGCTGGAATTGTGGGAAATTTATAAAAAGTTATTTTCATCTAATTTTTGAATGATAAAATAAAATTGTGAAAGTTGTAATTTATTTTTTCAAACGACGAACGATTAATCTTGAGAATATCTCAAAGAATCGTGTTAAAAAATGAGACAAGAAAAAAAAACGAAATAATTGCTCGAAAAAATAGATTCCGTAAAAATTCGATAAAAGGATGGTCTCTATCTATAGATTGTGTAATATCTCGTTGTCGCGTATTAGTATAGTACACGTTGGTTAAATCGGGATCGCGTGGACATTAGAAAGACGAGGAAAAGCCTGTTGATGGTGGATATAAATAATGGTAACGCGCTCGTTAGGTCGAATAAAAGTTTTACGGTCCGATCAAGTACTTGTCAGCGTGTGGACCCGAGAGGGTAGCCGCCGACAAGCCAGAAGGGTATGTTTTTTTTGTCATGAACCCCTCCGTGATACTGCGGCGCTCATACACGCTCCTCGCAACGCTCTTACAGTTTTTCCGTCTCTATCTCGCTCCGGCTGGACTTTGGATGTGCATGCGGAGCTCGGGGGCATCTTATACCTCGTTTAATGACAAAAGCCTTCCCGCCGAGACTCCGATCTTTCAACGATCGTTTACGCACGTACTCTTGGTCGTTCTCTAAGACACTCGATGCGTCGTTCCCATTTTTTTTCTTCCCTTTTACGAGAGACTCTGAGAACGTAACAACGCATTGGCTACTGTCACGGACCCACTGCTATTGTCACTTTCAACTTTTTACTCTCTTCGAGCCGAAACTGAACGATTTCATGAGAACCAGCTGAACTTTACGATTTTGTTTGGTAAGACGCGCCAAAAAATTCGGAGATTTTGATAATTCTGCTCTGTTTTTCTTGAATGAGATTTTATTTTATTTTTTGTCGCTGCACTGGTCTCAGGACTTGGAGATTCGACGAAAAATTGAGACAAAATTGCAATTTAAAAAAATAATTTTTCGTTTTGATAGCGCGGCAAGAATAAAAAAAAATCTGGAAACACTGACGTATCGAAAATTTGTATCCGTAATTTTTCTGTCACAATTTTTGGCTACGCGGTGGATTTTTGTTTCGCTTGCATCTTACGTGGAAAGCTTCGGACGTCAATCGCTAGTTGGCGCCGTCTTCCGTAGGGTTGAAATCTGCTGGTGGGAAGAATGAGGACGAGAGCTCATCGAGCGTTTTATAAAGCGGCGTGTCTGAGTCTGTGGAAAGAAGGAGATATTGAAAAATAACTTTGAGTCTACTGAAAGATTTCCAGAACGGGATTAAGTGATCGTTTGTTAATTGAAACGGTTAAAAAACAACTCGACGACTCGTGTTACAGGATTCGAATGAATTACGTCCTCGGAAAACGCTTGCAAACTTTCCACGCTCGATAATTCTCGACGCGGGTAAAAAAAAATAACAATCAGACGGCATTAACGTGACGAGAAATAGCTCTTTTCCGAGTGATCGTAAGGAAAAAGTTTTTCTTAGGACGAAGCATCGCCTTTGTCCGTGTTTTAATCAATGAATTTTCCAAGAAATTGAGTTGATGGTAAGAATACTTGGAGGCGATCAGATGCTGTCACGCGAGGAGTCTCGGCGAGACGAGTCCACGGTGCCGTTGGCCGAATGGTCGTTTGGTAAGACGGTGGGTTGACGAAGAAAAAGCAAGAGGGTGGCTCATGGGACTCGTCTATGGGGAGGAAAGTCGAGAGTAACCTGGCAAAAAGAATCGAGCATGTATATGTATACAAAGTAGGGTGCATGATCGGGAAAGATAGACACAAAAGACTGGTCGTACATACGCATGGGGTGGAGTAAAGGGGAAGGTGAAGGGGTTGGTAAGAAAAGTAGTAACGCAGAAGTGGTAGTTGGGCGAAGAAAATGTGGGGTTGGAGGACGGGAAGGTGAAAAGGAGTAGCGTGAGGAACCTCCACATGTATAAACATATCGCGTATGTATGTATTTATATATATAAGTATGTATGTTGTTGCGAGATACGGATACACGAACGTATACCTTGGGGTGAGGTTGGAGGGGATGAAAAGAGAGGATAGGAGCGACGTCGAGGTCCGTCCGTATCGATCGGGCGTCTGCGGTAGATTGACACGTGTCATGGCCGCCTCTCGGCTGCCGAGGAATAAGCGAGAGAGAAAGAAATAGAAGGATATGAAAGGATAAAAGGAAGGAACGAAGAAAGGATAGAGAAGTAGTATAGGACGTCTTCCCCTCTTCCGATTTCAGGCTCTCGTTCTACCTTTTCCTCTGTCATTCGAGTGTGCTGTCTCGCCTTTCTCTCTCGCACTCTCTTTTCGGCTGCTGCTCACGTCTGGAAAGGCAGAGCAGTAGCAGAGCAGTGGTGGCAGCTTCGGTCGAGTTTTGTTGAGGCGAGGGAATGAGAGAGTATAGAGAAGAGAAGGACGTTGGTGGACGTTTCCGAGATGGTGCGGCAGGAGGGTTGAAGAAGGGTGGCGGATAGTCGGCTCACCAGGGAGAAAGAGACCGAGAGAGAGAGAGAGAGAGAGAGAGAGAGAGAAGCGGGGG
>JBAJMU010000005.1:11479135-11497318 GCA_037952995.1 Hyposoter didymator
AGAGAGAGAGAGAGAGAGAGAGAGAGAGAGAGAGAAGCGGTGGGGGTGGTGTTGGTGGCTGCGGCGTCAGTAGTAGCGGCGGCAGGGTTCGGCCGGGAGTTTGGTGGATGGGAGAGTTGGGTGGAAAGAGCAGGGTTTGGGAGAGAGGACATTAAGGTGCGTAATAGCCAGCGGGCCGAGCGCGCACCGCCGCGGCATCGATTAGACAGAGGCTCGCTCACCCTCTTGCCTAGATGCAAGTATTACTTCCCTGCTCCCACTCACCCGCCGCTCCCCCACACTCCCCTTCTCAGTCGCGCTTCGCCAACCTTCCTTCCTCGTTTTCTCTCTATCACCTTTGCTCCTCTCTCCCTCTCTTTCACTTTTCAAGGGGTGTAGGTTGGTGTTCGTCCTCGTCCTTGTCCTCGTCGTTGTCGCGGCTTCCAACCACGCTCCCCTCAATCCTCCTCGTCCATTCCTTCCTCGCACATCGAACTCCCTCGCACTATTCCAACGACATGTACAGTGTGCAGTACACACCCAGAGATAGAGAACTATCGAGTCAACACAAAGTTCGTAGCATGTACAGAAAGGATTCACTCTATACCATCAGCCCAGCACCGGAGCACCCTTTCCCTGCTGCTTCTCTCTATATATCGCTCTACCAACCGTTTTCATCCTTCTCCTTCTCTTTATCTTCCTCAACTGTTTGTTTCTCTCTCCCCCCCTCTCTCCGTCTTTTTCGCTGGCAAGTACCCGGCTCCTATATCGGCTTGTCCTCCACGTCGAAGCATGAGACTGCCGACAGAGCGAATACGAAGTATACGTATAAGAGAAGGAGATGAAGGAGCTAGCCCCCTCGCACCCGAGTACGTGCTCTACATACACACCCCTCCGCTTATGTCAGTTTCTGCCCTGATCTCCTTCTCTCTCTCTCTCTCTCTCCCTCTTTCTTACTTTCTTTGTCCCATACTCTTCCCGTACAACAGCGCATAGACACTAACCAGCGTTTGTATCGATGCGTTTATAAAACTCGCGTCACTATCTTCGTATGTCTCCCGATCCATATAGATATATGTTTCTATCATAACGAGTTTCCATGTGTGGCGCACGTTCTACGTCGAAGCTTACACACACCAACATACACCATTGTATTCAACACCCCCGCCGTCCTACTATTTCCCCATCGTACTCCCCTCGCGTGTACCTTTTACCAATCCCATACGCCAACGAGCAGACCGGCTAACGTCGTTACCAACATTAACGGATCGGCTCAATATTCTTTGGACCTTACCGTCGACCATCACCTTTCGACCCTCGTCTCTTCTCATCGTTTCTCTTTCTTCTAATAATCTTCATTCTCTTCTCTATCTCTGCCAAACTCTTCGATTCAGATTACGCTTTCTTTGAATATTTCCACCTCCATGATTCCTTCGTTTTGTTAATATTCGCACTACGTAACGCGCGATACTCAACGTTAAAGCCAACGGCTGGAGCATCGCTCAATTTTTGGCTTCGTATCTGCTGCTTTTGCTCCTTCATCCCTTTCGAGATTCCCAGAGGAATATCCTGACTAGAAAAAAAGTTTAGGTATCGGGAGGAGCTCGAGGTGAGCACGCGTTATGTCCGTGTGTGACAATTTTTATGCAGATAGGGATGAAAATTTCTTTTGGAATTAACGATAATCCTCGAGTGGGATTTTATTCCGCGGAGGAACTAATTGAAATCGATGTAAGAACGGACTAAGTACAATTTCCGATAAAATTCGATAATCCAACTGCACAGTATGCAAGGAGGTAGTTTTTTTTCGGTTTGCCAAGAGTGCTGCGATGAAAATGTGAGGGTGAGCGAGACTCGAAGCGGATTTTGTTGAAATGGAGACGTTGCCGAAGGCGCACCGACGAGAGGTCGAGATCGGAAGCGTTCAATTTCGTTCCACGAGTCCCAAAAGATTCTTTCTCCAGTTTTCTTCCCTTTACCTTCTGCTACTTCACTCTGCTCCTTTCTCGCACTCCTATCCGCCCTTTTTCCATATCCTATACGTATCCGCGATGTCCATAGGTATATGGCGAATGAAAATAAGTGGGATCGCCCTTTTCATCCATTTCTCCTTGGTCGGGGAAAGAAATGCGCCGAAGGAAACCGAAACAGCTTTATTCCCCGATCAAGAAAGCTCTCAGTTGGCCCCTCATTTTTTGACAATCGAATTTTTTCGGAGACCAACACTGGCGTGATTACCGTCCTCCGTTATAATCGAGTCTATACACGGTTAGCCGCAAACGGGTGCGGGTGGCAAATCCAAGCTGTCTTCGATTATCCAGCAGGGATTAATATGACAAGGAGATCTCTCTCGCTGCTAGTTGCAGGCATATGTCCCCTATTTTGATAGAAATGAGAACTACTTATCATCCGTTATAGCATCGCGTGAGAGCACTCTCACAAGAGCGGCGATCCTACACGTTAATCCCTTCATAAATTATATTGTCGACCACGCGGCTGACTCGGTGATAACAATAATTTATACACGATCCAACGGAATAAATCTGATACGAAAACCTTTGATAAAATATTGTTTAATAAAGCTTTGACTCTTTTCGATAAAAATAATGATTTTCTTGCTAATCATAAATTCTAGGCATTTGCGATAAAAGATTTAAAAAAAAATTAAGAAAAAAGTATACACGTTGAGAGAAGCTTCGCCATCAAGACGACTCCCTTTTCGCGTCTTATTCCTTTTTTTCTTTCTTTCCTTTATTCTTTCCTACATTTCTCATTTTTCGCCTGTCGAGACTCACCTCGATTCCACACAATCCAACAGCTCCCACAGACTTCATCCGTCTCTTGAACGCGGGAGACAAGCCGCAACTTAGTCTCGGCCGCGACAGCGACAATCGTGCGACCAAGTGTTTCGCACTCATGTTATTTCTTTCGCTTCTTTTCTTTCAATTATAACAAAGGATTAGGCGCCAACGGGCCGTCGTCGCTCGATCATTCGCCCATTATTCGAACGTCCTCCAAAGTCAACGTGGATTCTTCTTTATCCGACGCGACAAGCTTGTGGTAACGAAACGATCTTGGTAATACGGTTTTGTTCTTGAAATTTTCGAGACTTTTGTATCTAAATTTGAAAAATTGTTTTTATAGCAAACTCAGACTGTTCTTACGGTCCAATTCTCTCCGCGTGTAAAGAAAAAGGAATGACGAGAAGAAAATTTAAACTTTGCATTCTAAGCTTGAGCCTTTCCCAAAAATCTACGTGAGCAATTCGTCACATCGCGGTGAATAAGAAACCGTTAGGCAAAAGGTGTTTTGGCTTCCATGACATTCAACAAGTTAACATCCTTTGCATAGCTTTACACTCGCGGTTATAATTGTTCTGTACCAAGCACTTTGTTCCCTAAACTCGCACAAGTAACTCGCAAACACGTACAAATTAGTCCGTGCGCTAGTTTATTTGCTTCATGAGCTTTTTTTTTCTACTCGGTAACTGCACTTTACTGCGTTTCCTGACGAAGCCCACAACTTTTCTTTTAAAGAGGATAACTCAGGATGCAATGGCGAGGAAAAAAGATTGAAGCGAATGTAATCGAGTGGCTATCGCTGGCTTTCCTCTTACTTCTCACTATTTCCTTCAATTCTGACATGCAATTAGTACAAGTGACGACTAATGAATCCATCATATTCCGTACTTAACGCTGCTCATCCCAATAAGTCGATCCTCCGTGTGACCTGACAGAATTCGTGAACATGGGGCTTGATTCATTCGATTCTTATTGGCAAGAAAAAGCCATGGGCAACAGCTGATGAATCGTGCAGAAAGAGAAATCTCACATCGAAATAGTCAACTGCTGGCTAATAAGACGTAAGCTGAGTCGAACGGAATTGAGATTAAGGTATAACGCGGTTACACATCCATTATGTAGGCTGGAGGAGAAAAGCCATGCAATAATAGGATTAACAGCGTGATCCATTAGTCTCGATTTTTTTGACAGAATATCGAATAAATGGTGGAACGTCGAGATCGATAGTGAATCTGACGTCAAGGGAGAATGTCAGGTGCGCAATGTTTTTGTTCCAAGTCTGTTGAGCATCAAAACAACGGGAAGAGTCGTGCGAGGAGGATAAAGTGTGATGGGGAGGCGAGGGATGGACGTTATCGAGGATGACGCATTAGTCATTGGCGATCGTCGATCAAAATCATAGATCGTCCTCCTCGATCACCCGCTACGTAGCAAAATTGCTGGACATTCGTGCTCTGGAAAACGATGGACCGAGTGCGAGAGAGAAATAACCACAGTATAGCTGCCGGTTACGATAGAGACATGCCGGAGAGGATGCGGTAACGACTCGGGCCTGTTCAGGTTTCGTGTTGACGTATCGCCGTCCATCGACACGTTGTTCGTGTCGCCGGCCAATTAACGACTGCGTATTTTCATCCACCTCCCCACACACCCTCGCCCACTTCATGCCTTTCCCTCGCTCGAAAGCACAAATATCCGTAAATCCTCGCTTGCCAGAATTGACCGAACACTCGTTATTCCACCCTCTTTTTTTCCCTGCCGCTGCCACGTTTTCATCTGCTCTCCCGCTATGGAATTTCACCGTCACGTTACCATCCGCGACATTCGCAAAAAACAAAACAAAACAAAACCAACACTGTTTTTATATGAAATCAGTTTGTGCAATAAAACCAAGTTCTATGAAAATAAAGATGTCGCGATGTTTCAATTAAATTAATTAGTAGACCCGAGTGTGCCATTAGGAGCCTGTGGCGGTTAACTTTGAAGAACGTTGTTTCAAGTTTCGTTTTCGACTTTTTTTCAAAAATTCCTTAATTTCATGCATGATTTTTTTTTTCTACATTTTCACACCTGCAGCTTTCTGTCATTCAACGGTTAATATTTCCGAATCCCCAACATCATCCAGTCGGATATTTAATAATCAGGCAAAGTAGCAATTGAAGCTCTTACGCTAAAGAAATTATTTTCCAGCCCAACCAAATGGGGAAAAATATTCTACAGACTCTTGTACAGAATGGAATGGTGCAACGAGAAAAAATTCGATTTATTGTTTCAAATACTTGATCAAAATTAATTGGAAAAAAAATTCTAACTTCATTAATCAATAAAATTGCGTTGAATATCGTTAATGATAATAATTCACATGTATAGCGTAACTATACATTCGATCGGAAGTGCTGATTCATTTTCTGGCAAATAAAAGTTCGAGGCAGTTGGGAAAACGTAAACGTTTGTGTCCGTTTGTTTAATTTTTAACTCCGTTGTTTTCGATAGAGAATCGTCTCCGTTGAATTCATCGAGTTCGTAATTTTGATTCGTGACCAAAGCGTTAAGGACTGCGCAAACGTCCATAAGCGTTGGATCGACGAGCGTGCCTGCAATATGATAAAGATTGCGTTCAATTGGATACATATTCTGATCATTGAATCCTTTGGCAGGGACTGAAAACGCTGCCCCCTTGAAGAAAGAGTTTTCTGTTTAATTTTTGAATTTTATTGTGTTTCGAATTCCATTCGACCGTTGACTGGATAACACAGTGGCAAAGTCAACGTTACGGTTTTAATCGAGTCAGCCTGCAATGCCAAAGCGAGATACTCCGCGCTTGGTCGGTTGGTGGTGGTGGTGGCGATGGAGGCTCGCGATCAACCCTGTCCGTCCTGGCTCTGTCTTTCTCTCTCTACTCTCATGTGAAGACGTCGATGTGTGTGTTGGTAGGATTGTGTTGGTGGCTGGCGTTCGGAAAGAGAGGAAAGGGCGCGAAAGGGTGAGTCGCGCAGCAGTCGAGAAGCCGCCGAACACCGGCGGGTGATGTGCTGGCAGAGCAGGGAGAGGGGGTGGTCGGGACGGCAAACGCGGGGGCTGTAAGGGGCAAGAGGAGAGGACCACAACTGGGAGGCGAAGTGTCGTCGTCCGAATAACGGCCAGGCGGCATCGACCGATCTTCCTGGCCCGCCGCGAGCGAACGTTTCGTTCGCTCACCCCCGCCGCACCACCCGACTCTTCTGTACTCGGCTCGTGCGCGAACCCCGCGCGTCAACTTGTTTCCCTTCTATTCAACGAATATTGAGTTCAATTTGCCTGTTACTCGCCTCTTCGCTCTCACTTCCTCTCTTTCCTTTATCTACCGATTGCTACTCAATTTCTCCGTCTCCGCGTCTCTCTTCCTCTTCTTCGCTCTCTCCCTGCTTGTTCGATCTAACGCGATTGTCCTCTTCTCTTTTGTCCTAGCCCGGAACGCCACGGAACGTATTGCCAAAACATACAGCGTACTGGGTCCTTGCGCTGGATAGTCCTGTCACCTTATTCTCGGCCAAAGCTTACTCGCGAGAACGACTTCGCGTTTCATCCGCGAATATTCTTCTCTACCCAGTGAAAAACCTGTCCTCTTACCAGCGTCCCACGCACACTCACCTTCTCACATTATTCGTTCCTCCGGACGCTTCAACCATATGCAGCTCTCCAAGCCACAAATTCTTCACCTTCATTCACTCTTTTCGGTTCTCTGGGTTTCCTATTCGAATTTATAACTCTCGTGGACATTACATTGTGCAGGCTTAAATGTGTACGTTCCCCAGAATAAATGTCATTGGCAATACTTTTCAATGTTTGTCTCGTGATAACATTTCAAGGTTGTAGTGAAAGATCGACTTTCAAATTTTTAGCACGATCGATTCGACCACTGGAGATCGCGTCGTGTTAATTGAATTCGCGTGTTTCGACAACGATTCGCATTCGGGGAAGGATCGATCCTTTCGGTTTATCGTGTCCAGAGCCAATCGAGTAAAATCCTTTTTTTTTTTTTTTTTTNTTTTTTTTTATTTCTTCGTTTTATTTCTATACGAAACCACTTGCACGCGTTTATACTCTTCACGCACGAAGGGCAAGAAGAAAAAAACGGTTTGTTAGCAATTAGTACGTTGCAGGAGTTCCAATTAAATTCGAATACGAGGATCGCTGCTAAGAGTTCAACTCAAACGTCCAATCTTCCAGGATATTCGTACGAATTAGCCTCTAGGATTTATGTCCGGTCAATCACACCACGAATAGTTACGATACATCGACATGCCATTATCCATATTAAGGATTTGTCTGAATGATTTCTCCAACTCAGCCTCGCCATTCAATTCACTATAATTTTGAAGAATCAATGATTTTTATGATCTCTGCACATGGAAGAGAAAAAATATACAGCCAATAAATCGAAAATTCGTATGCAAAACGTACCAAGCATGCGAAAGTCTTCGCGAAGCTTGGTTTTTATGTTCTTCCCAATTCACCGAATACCACGATCTAATATCACGTACAAAATGATTTCACAGCCAGCCATTGCAATTTTGTGGAAAAAGTTTCTAACGAGAAGGTTTTTTCGATTTTTATAAAATGAAAATGACAAAAAATTGTAAAAATCTGGAAAAAGAAGAAAATTGTAAATTGTCATTGTTCCAGATTGTTTGCATGATAATGTCAAACGATGGAATCGTACGAAGACGATGACGACACTCACTTCTGTATAAAGTGCCACTCGACGATCAATGGCTTGGACAATTACGTACGTCATCGTCAGTCAGGATGCAGACCACAAGAGACCAAACAGTCGGAAGCTGCGAACGAGACGCCACCGACTCCAACAGTAACGTACCCAGAAATTTTAAACGCTGATGCTTTCTTCAGTTCCTTGGAGCTCCAGAGTAGCACGAAGCCCAATCCACCGTTGCGAGCACGTGGTCGAGCAGGCAGGGAGAGAAGAGTTGGAAGGGTTGTGGAAAAAGGGAAGAAGAAGAGGCGAAAAGGCCAGGAACCTGAGGATGGGGCTTTGAAGGATAAGCTTTTGAACATGCCACCGGTAGTCGCTGATCTGGATGACCTTATGGATCACATAGGAATCCCATCGTTAGTGGGATTCCCTGACATTGTAACGACGACCAAACCGTCCGCAGTGACATCAGGAAAATCCACTGCAGCTTCATCAACGAAACTGAATAACCAGGAAACGTTATCAGCCTCGCCTGTCGAGAGTATCATCGCCAATTCAAAAAGCTGCAACGATAGGAAGCGAAACGATGATCCACAAAAAATGGAACAAGACCAAGGTGAATGGTCGGACGATACGACGATCGTGGACCTGGACACCAACAGCGAAAACAAAGAGGGCGACAACGGTGAATTGACCAACTATGCTGACTACGATTATCACCAGGATGAAGAATCAAACAACGACAGTGTAGTCGACGACATTGATGACAACGAATCTTATTCCAATGACTACGAGACCGAGGATCGTGAGTTCCCACCTCGAGGACACACCGGTGGCAAATGGAAACCCAGTGGCCTCCTCCAGGACATGAGTCGATTGAACGAGAATGAAACCATCGAGGAGGACGATAACCTTGAAAACCCGACGCCCTTGCCCACTGGAGGAAAATGGAAACCAACGGACAGCTCGCAGGTAAAAACACTCAGTCCCTTCCCTGTTTTTCCATTTTGCCCTCATCTCATAATAACGAAGAATATTTCTATGAAAAGTTATAATGGTTCTCAGAAGAAAGTCCAAGTACCGACGAAACTGAGTTAATGGGTAAAAGGACGAGGCATTAATTGAAAAGCCAGGGTAATTGGAACCTCAACCGGTTGGAAGATATTGTTGTCCGTAGGAAATGGTTTTTGCTAGAAGCTTCAAAAGGGTGGCTCGGTGTCTTTACGGTCATTGCGATAACGAGAATGGGAGGAAGACGACAGTGAAACGTCTCGACGTTTTCTGATAGGAGGCAGACTAGAATGATGACTAGTCCGTTCCATCTGCTGCCTCAGTCTTTATCGAGGCGGTAGAAAATTCTAGAAACATTCTGGCAAGACCAGAAGCGGCTGCTTCCTCGATCCTCTCCTCGGGAAGCTCCGTGCTTGGTTAGTCGTCGTCGTTAATCGTAAGGTCCGCGGCGGGGCCACTCTCACCCGCGTTCTGTAATTAAAGGATCGCGTGACGCTCAGCCGTTAGTGTAACTGGACTAATTGTCATCCTTGGGTTGTGCCTGCCGCGCGGGTGTGTGAATCTTGGCATCTGATCGATTTCATACACTCGACATATTACGCCGCTTCACGTATCAATATATAACGCCATATCGAACTACTGTCCGAATCAAAAACGATATTTACAGCTTTCATCAATTAACGAAAATTCCAGCATCAGCCATAACATTCCGTTGTCAAAATTCGAATTCTAAATTTTTCGGAATTTGAAGAAAAAAAAAAATAAGGTTTCTGGGAGATGCTTCTGTGGATCGATAAAGATTTGACATGATCGTGTAATGCGAAAAGTTTATTGAATCATCGGCAGAGAGTACATTGGAGTTTTTTTTTGTTTTTTTTGTTTTTTTTTTTACTGAATAATTTTTCAAGTTTTATTTTCGATGAGATTGAGTTTTCGTTTTCTCGTCAATTCGGATAGAGAGTAGACGAGAATGAGTTAGCGGGTAAGGACCCAGGAGCCTCGTCCTCAGGAGTGTCAGCGACAACCGCTGGACGACAACCAACGCCTGGACACACCCGTGGGAAATGGATACCCGGTGCTCCTGGTGACTTGGGCTCAGGATATTGGTGCGATCCTTGCGGCCGGAAGCTCGCCTCGAGATTGCTTTACAACAGGCACTTGCTTTCGGACCTACACGCTAGAAGGAGCATCCAGGAAATCGACGGAGACTTGCAATTGCCACGTGGCGTGGGTCCACTTCTACGGAGGAAGTCAGCCAGCAAACGACAGAGAGCACTTGCCGAGATCAAATCGGTAATTCGTTCCTTCGCTCTCGTCTCCTTCTTATTTATCATTTCTTTCGGGAATTGATTTTGCCTCCTTAACTATTCTTTCAATGTCTTTCGTCCGAACCGACGTTTTCGCTGATTGAAATGATTCAAGATTTTCATTAATTCTCGCCAATTCTTCAATTTTTCGAACTTTCTTCGTTTTCATTTTATTTTTCTGCTCGAGTTTGATCGATGGATCGTTACGATTGCGTAATCAATTATTTCGACAAGGACATGAAATTCCATGTAACGGGAACTCGCTTCACAATGACAACGAACAGATTTCTCAAAATCTAAATAATTAATAAATAAATAAACAAGTTTTTATAATAAAAACAATCAATTTCACAGCATTGAAGATAAAATTTTCTAATTATTGTGAAATAAAATGCATAATTCAGAGAACGAAGAAACAAAGTCAGGAAAGAAAGACAGCGACGAGAAAAAAAACTCGTAGACGACAGAAAGAGGTACTTGTGTGCGAAATGTGTCAGGCTCGTGTGCGACGTCCACAGATGGGAAAACACCTGCTTTCGCACTACCACTGTCGCGTCGCTGGCACGAATCCCTGCAGCAGCCCAACAGCTCGGCGTTTTATACTTGAGAACATGAGCAATGTCGTTCGCCAGTGTCCCTTCCAATGCTCGATCTGTCGTTTTTATTGCAACACTGAGGCAACTTTTCTTCGACATTGGCGATCGACACTCCACACCAGTAAATCCGACGATGTGAGTATTATTCGCTGAATACCCAATTTTTCATAACAATGCGATTGTTTTCCTGGCTGTGAACTCAGACTTGCTACCCATGGGTCATTTAGACCCTGGGGCGAACTTTAATGTCGAAAAAATGAAAATTAACTTTTCTCGTCAACTGAATGAAAAAAAAAATCAATTTTTTCAAAAGTTCTGAGCACTCGACATTGTCTGGGTCTCAGAGACCCGAAAAAAAAAATTTAATTCCCATGGAAATTATTTAACGTCGACAAAAATTATTGCAGCCGGGCGGAAGTTACAAATGTAATTCGTGTAATTTCTACTGCGACGATAACAAAGGGATGGAGGAGCATCTTACGAGCTCGAGTCATCGGGAGTTGATAGCAATGATGAATGGCTCGGTACCAATCGTAGTGGGCAGGCAGACTTTCTTGACTTGCAAAACGTGCGATCAACGTTTTCGTTACAATATGCAGTTAAGAATTCATGCGAGAGTAACGGGACACAATGGGAACGTAACAGCAACCGATGAATATCAGAGCAGAATATCTTGTGGCCAATGTTCCCAAATCGTTAGATCTCTCGTTGGTCTTCAACGTCATCAACTGTCATGCCATGGTCGAAAAGCCGAGATCGACGACGATGACCCTGAAGTAATCCCTGAACGCTCAGCGCCCTATTTTTGCTCCTTCTGTATAATGAACTTCACAACTGCACGCGAAGCTGTACTGCATCGAAGAACTTCCAGCCACAAGGAAATCGTCAAGGCACAAAAAATCAGTGCCGCAAATTCGTCTTCTGTCTCACGCAACTGCCCTCATTGCGAGGCTACACATTCCAGTCTTCTCGCACATAAGGAACACTTGCTCCTGCAACATCCCGAAATGTGCTACAGGTAAGACTCACCGTCTTCATAAATTGAAAAAAANAAAAAAAAAAAAACGAAATTCGTCAAGAAACTACGTACCGAGGGAGAATAAAAATTGGGTGCGTGAAATTTTTCCGTCGTTTCCAAATTATCCATATTTCTGGGATCTCCACGTACATTTATGCCTTTGAATGAGCCAAATCAGAATTGCATGAAAAATATTAAAAAATATGCGGAAAATTTCGATCGTTGCGTGAAATTTTGACAAAGAAAGTTTACCCGAGTCAAAGTTTCTAGAACTCGTGGAGGTTTGCGTTTTGTACTGAAGCACGTATCGTATGCCCGATGAACTATCTTTACAGATGTCCTCGATGCGGTTTGTTGTTCGCCATGCCTCAAGACGTGACGAGGCACACGAGAGACGTTGAGTGTGGAAAAGCAGGTGAAGCGGGGAAAGCGGCGAGAACCGAAGGACAATGGAAATGCACCAATTGTTCATTTACGACGGACTCTCAAGCCGAATTTCTTTTTCACGATGCGCTTCACGCCGGCAGTATCGCTGTGAATACCGATGAACCTGGATGTAGCAAAACGACTGCCAAGTACCGGTGCCCTATGTGCGAAAAGTCTTTTCCAAAAGTTACCTTGCGGAACCACATACGAAGGCACACCGGAGAACGACCTTTCCGATGCATCAAATGTTCTCTCTCGTTCACGAGACGATCAAGTNGCCTTTGAATGAGCAAAATCAGAATTGCATGAAAAATATTAAAAAATATGCGAAAAATTTCGATCGTTGCGTGAAATTTTGACAGAGAAAGTTTACCTGACACAAAGTTTCTAGAACTCGTGGAGGTTTGCGTTTTGTACCGAAGCACGTATCGTATGCCCGATGAACTATCTTTACAGATGTCCTCGATGTGGTTTGTTATTCGCCATGCCTCAAGACGTGACGAGGCACACGAGAGACGTTGAGTGTGGAAAAGCAGGTGAAGCGGTCGCGGGGAAAGCGGCGACGAGAACCGAAGGACAATGGAAATGCACCAATTGTTCATTTACGACGGACTCTCAAGCCGAATTCCTTTTTCACGATGCGCTTCACGCCGGCAGTATCGCTGTGAATACCGATGAACCTGGATGTAGCAAAACGACTGCCAAGTACCGGTGCCCTATGTGCGAAAAGTCTTTTCCAAAAGTTACCTTGCGGAACCACATACGAAGGCACACCGGAGAACGACCTTTCCGATGCATCAAATGTTCTCTCTCGTTCACGAGACGATCAAGTCTTAATGTGCATCGAAAGGAATGTCCGGCTTCGACGACCTGGCCGAACGGAGGGGAGGGTTTTGTATCGCGACGTCGAAAGTATGTTTGTTCCGAGTGTAACGCCGCCTTCTTTACCAAGTAAGTACACGCGTCGTTACCACTCTGGGTCTGAGAGACCCGGTCGACTTTTTGCTGAAATCTTGATGAAAATTTTTTCGCCGAATTTTTTACGTTGGCAAGGTCGAAAAATCGGTCGAAATCTGGCCTGGGTCAAATTGACCCAAGGATATAAAAATGTCAAATCGCTTGAAAACTCGCGTCAAATTATTTCCCGAACGGATTTTGAAGAATCATCCCTTCTGCGGTTATGATTTAATTTATTACGAACGAAACTATTTATCTCGCAATTATGTGAAATTTACGAGACGCCGCGTGAATGAAAAGGCGTCGCTTGAGCAGAAACTGTGTTAACGTTTTCCAAGATAACTTTAATGGCGTCCGCTCTTGTTATATTCGTACTCGATGCGTCACTCTTCTCTCAAGATATTCGTTCCTCGTCTAGTTTACATTTCAATGACTTTCCGGTTGGCGTGTACACGAGTCTCGGTTTTTACGTCGCACAGTTTCACCGGTCATTGAGTTTGCGATCGTAGACTCTCACCCGCAGCAGTCGAATGTTGCTCATTTATAAATAAAGTAACGAGCATTTGGCCGAGGAATGGAAGATAAACGAGTTGCAAACTGGTCGCCGTCCTCACGTTGCAGTAAAAGTCTCCGCGCTGCATAACTTTGCAATAATGGAACATTTCATAGTGCTAGGCTTGCCGCGGGTGAGATATCGACGCGCGAAGAAACTCGAGTCAGATCGGAGAGCGAGCGACAACTGAGAAAGGGCACAAACAACAGATAAAAATTAAAATAGACTGCGTAGTTTAACGGCGATAAACAGTCAAGCAGAAATTTACCACTGAGCCTAAGAGAGCGCAGTTAGTAAAAGTAACACACATTTGTGGACATTACGACGTCATTTTCTTCAGGTCATAGAAACCCTTGAGATTTTTATTCTCTTGAAAAAACGAACTGAATGGATTTCTGTCTAAAAATAATTTTTCTTCGTTATAAATCAACGGCATCGGGTCATTCGGACCCAGTGTGCCATTCACGGTGTTCCAGGTAATGGAACACTTCAAAACGATCGACTAGAAACGAGCAGACTGTCTGGAAAGTCCAGTTTTCCAGGAACTGCCAACAGTCACGAAGTCCTCTCGAGAAATAAATAATTATGCAATTCCGGGCATTGAGCTGACAATTGAAAAAAGTAGTGCGAGCCAATAATAGCAGGAAATGTATATGGAAAAGATAAAAATCGGTTGCCACCCACAAAGATAAGTAAAAGCCTGGACGAGGAAGTAGCATAGGCCCGGTAAGTGTGAGGCAACGAGACAGTTACGAGCACTAAACGAATAGTAGTCGAAGGGTCGAGTAAGCGTAGAAAGTGAGAATATGAGAAAGCAAAACGCTGGTCGGTTGGGAAGAGTGAAGAAGAGCATTGGGCGAATGGAAGAAACAGGAGGGGGGGAGGCGAGAGGAAACGGAAGAGGATAAGAGGGAGATGAAAATCTAAAGATTATAGAAGGAAGAGGCGCACGCGCTCTCTGGTGGCTAGAGGCCTCGTATTAACATCTCATAGAGCCTTGTAAGCCCGCGGGTCATTTTAGTATTTAACAGGCCTGCATTATGACTCTACAAGGAATTATATAGTTATAGAAAGCGTCTTGCGGTTATAGAGTTGTGGTATCTATACCCGGTAGTATAGATGAGAGCTTGGTGTCGCCGCGGGCTCGGTAATAACATTGCAACGTTGTCCTTGTAACCGAGGACCTCGAGAACCATGTGTTTGTGTGAATACAGAATACAGACATACAAATCTGTATACGAATGAAGCAAAAGAGCAAGCGGATCCTTCGTGTGCTATACACTGCTTTAGAGTGTAGCTCCTGATGGCATCGCCGCTTCTCCAGTTGTGATCCTCTTGCGCGCCAGCAGATATTCCTGGCTCCGTTGGTGGTGGTTGAGGTATCCGTTGTTGCCCGGCTCAACATAAGTATTAAAGCATTGCCGCCTGGTGTAGCAAACCGCTATAAAGTAAATGTTAACACCTCCATCCTCTTTGCTCTTCACTCTTCGCTTTTGCCAACAGCTTCCAACGGCACCCAATAACAACAGCAGGTGACCCGACGGCTATAGCCAACCATCTCGCCCTCTTTCCTCACACCCCACCTTTTTCATCCACCCTCTTCATTTTTTATCGCTTTCTGCTTCAATATTCTTTCTATGCCGCTTTCGGACGTTGTGGATACTTCGTAGCAATCATCCCATCGTACGCGAATCGTCGACGAGACGTTTCTAGACGCTTTTGTTTTTTATAATAATCATGGACATGGTATGGATAGCGACAATGAACATATCGGGCACTAATGAACATCGAAAGCAGTAGAACTTATTCTGCAGTTAATTTTCAAGTTTTTCTTGGGGAAACAGCCCAATAGAAGCTGCGAGAATGAATAAACAAAGTGTCGAGTGTGAAATTCATCGTTTTATCGCAGTTTTCATAGAAACTTGCAATTTTGATTGAAATTCGTTTTTTTAATTATTTCTCGCCCACTCGGACGCCGAGATTTGTTTTATCGAGACGCAGTATCCATTGATCCGACAGCGGAACAAGCGTCGCACGTATCAAGATTAGACAACAAGCCAGCGATCCCTTAAGGGATCGCAATTTCGGGGTCTCGCCATGCCAGGTCTAAAAACATATGCAAGTTGAGATAACGAGCAAATCGAGGAAGGAAAGTACATGCTTCTGCCTGAAAGTACAGGAAACAAGAAAAGAAAACGATCGATAGAGAGAAAGAGAGAAGTGAGAGGAACGTTGAAGAAAAAAAATAAAAATAAAATAAAAAAAAACAAAGTTTTTAGCGAAAGAAAGAAAAAGCACGAAAGACGGTAATTACGAGAGACGGTAGGGACAGCTCCCGTGCAAGTCTCCGCTGGACGATCGTGCCCTCGAGGAGACTCTTCCCTTGGTGTACGCGGTCCACCAATTCTGAGAATACGCGAAGGCTTTCGCCACCACGGCCAAGGGCCTCGGGATGCATGCGCATATTCAAGATAGTATGTTACACACCCGCGCTACTGACCGTACGTTTCACGTGCCTTTCGAACATTCTCCTTCGCCTCTTATGTCCACCGTACCCCCTTCGGTTGATGCCCCTTTTCCCTTTCCCGAAGAAGCAGCCACCCGCTCCCGATCGGACAAAGTAAAGCAACAACCGAGCCAACGAAGGGCCTGCGGCACTTTCGCTCCTCCCTTCCCTTTTCCCATTGCCTTCGCCTTGATATTTATTTACGAATAGCATACCGTACCGCACTCTCAAAATCAAGTTCGATTCTCTGGAAATATCACATTTTTTCTTCCGGGATTTAAATTCAAGATTTCATGACATTTCCAGTGGATCGCGATAATTCGACTGTATTTTTTTCCGTCATTCAAATTCTACCATTTTACGACGTTCCCAGCAGAAATCGACGACGAGGAAATGAATAGTAAAAAATGCGGGACACAGAATTTCCCAGGGAACTGTTAACGTGATAAATTTGCGGAACGATAAGTTTTCATGTTTCTTGTATATACGAAATCTGCAAGATTGGCAGTTTTGGGAGGATAGTAAACGTGGAGTACACGGAGGAAGAAAGGGGAGCGAAAATGAAGGGAGTTTGGAGGATAATACGAATAGTGTGATGACCGATACTGCAGAGATCGTATAGCATCACAAGAGTTGCTATAGTCAGCGATAGGATCGCAAGTAAAGCAAGAGAACCTTGGCAGCAGTGTGCACCGTCACCAATTCGCCGGTACGAACCCCGTCACCTTCCTTCCTTCTCACTCTTTAGTCTGTCTCGTAGTGGTACGTGCGTTCTCCCTGAGGTATTTACATATATGGACCGTAGCGGTGGTGGCGGCGGCGGCGTGGTCCCCACGTATCTTTTATCTTTCGTCGCCAGTAATGGCGCTTGTCCTCCTCTCTTCTCGCATTATCCTTTTCCTTCCCGTACCGAACCGACGAAGCAGCAGTGTACACCAACCAAACCTCCAGGTAAATATAGTACATGCTCGACGTCTACTCGAGCATTCGGATGAGATAGAGGCTCGACGTATACACGGTGAGATAGTAGGCGTAACCTTTCTCAGCATAAGTTCAACCAGAAGCATCACAGACGAGAATAAAATCATACATATACGTCGAGCCATTAGCCCAACGGCACCGTGCAATCATTGTCTCTTTATGGACGATAAAACACTAATTATCAGCTCATCTCCACCATTTTTATAAAAAACGTATTTGCTTCGAAAATCGTAGAGAAAAGTACACGAGCTTCGAGAGAAAGTGCGTCAGGTTGTCTTAGTTTTCAAGTTTCTTTCAAGAGAGCTCTCGAGATATTTATTTTTCTCTGCAGCGTAAACTTGTTCGATTTTTTTCTTCGGTACAAAATTATTGGGAAAAAATGACGTTGAGTGACGCTCCATTCCTCGACGTCTCGTGTTACTTTTTAGCGTTTACTGAAGCATGATAAATAATCATTACCTTCGCATGGACCGTTCGAACGAATGGAGAATTGCTGAATGTAAAAACAACGAGTACATTATTAATCTTTAAAAAACAAACGATCAACTGCAATCTTTATATTTACTCATAATATTTATAGGCATCGTAGCGACTGTTTCTTTTTTTTTTTTTTTTTGNTTTTTTTTTTTGCGTGTACGTGTTTGCGCGCTACACGATAGCAGGTCCGATGCTCATTGTTACGTACCGGCTTTAGGTTTGCGGTATGAGCTAAGCTATGGTATGCTATGGGGTATGGTGTGGCACGCGGTAAGCACGGGGATACTCGTGTGCAGACAGTTTAGTGGTGAACGCCCCCAGCAGGGGTGCGGGTGGTGGGCAAGAGCCGATGCGAGAGTCCAGTTGTCGCGTGAAATATTGCGATTCATAAAATAAAAGAGGCCTGTGTGGTTGTGGAAGGCGTAGATATAGCCGCTTCTCTCTGGCTGTTCTGCTAACCATCCGATTCTCCATCCTCCGAGAGGTTGCGCGAGAGCCCCGCGCGGATCGTTCTCATCCTCTGCTCTTCATCCTCACCTCCTCGTTCCCGATCTTCTTTTTCATTTCCTCTCTCTTTCTCTGCTCTCTATCGTCTTTCTTTTTTTCATTATTTCTCTCTTTCCATCGCTCCCTTCTTTTTCTCACTTTCGTCTATGAAAACATACCCATACGAGGCACATACGCGTGCGTATGTGTTTCCTCATCCTCACGTCGGGATGATGCCGTGCGCTGAGCCAGAAAGAACTCTGCTATGCGCTTCCCTGCTCCTCTCTCCACTCCTGGACGTATTTTCACTGCCCTTCCCTTCTCATTCTTCTTCTCTCCTCTTCATTCGCTTGCTCTTCTAACTCGTTCGCCCCATGGACTCTTTTCATCTC
>JBAJMU010000005.1:11497325-11540631 GCA_037952995.1 Hyposoter didymator
CCCCCCCCCTTCCCTCTTCCTCTGCCATCCCTCCTTTTGCCCCTTTATGTCGTCCACAACCTCGAAACAACCCTCGCCTCTCCCACCGTACGTATTACATCCTGCCCATCGCTTTGCATGTGTACGTACCATTCGCGCTATGTACTCGCGGATTCTCCTCTCCGATCCTGTACCCAAACTTCACTATATATACCCTCCACCCTCCTTAACCGTGTCTCTATGGATATCCCTGAAACACCGCCAAACCACAGACATTGCGAGAGACGTGACCGACCTTTGCTGTGTGAATTTTTCCTCCACCAACTTCCACACTCGCTCCCTTTTTCTCCGATCCTCCCACTCTTTCATCTCGTGTCTATCTGCAGGCATTACACGCCGCTGGACTAACATATTAAGCCGGTATTACATGCGCACATTTAAGAGCTCCGAAAAATGCTCATTTTTATGAATTTTTTCGTCCAATGGAATCGACCGATGGGGAAAGATCGTTTGAACAATTATAATTCCGTTCACGATGTTTTTAACAATTCTGCGAATTTTCATGCTGATAAATCTGTGCAAAAACAGAAAAAAAATAATAAATAAGTATTCAGTACATTTTTTTTCTCGTAAAAACATAGAAAATGTAGGAAATTACCGAAAATTTTAATTAGTCAGTAATTAAGACAGATGATTCGAAAACTGCGATTTTATTTTTCCACCCCGCAGCAGACGCCGTCGCGGTGAAGCCTCCCGCGACAAAATGGTCCATACATTCTTATTTCTTGCAACGTGCCTCAAGTTGATCCCAGAGACTGCTCGGAACATGATGCAAAGATCTTCCAAGTCTGAGAGGATTATATTTCCCCAGCCGTTATTCCGAAGCGAGGAGAGAGAAAATTAGCCGTCGACATGTTTATTGCAAATGAATCCCGGTATTCTGGTGGTGATGCTCCGGTTCTCACTTCTGCTTTTGCCTCTGATATGCTCCCGTCTTTCTGATGGGATGAGAAGTCTTTGGATATGGCGATGTGAGGGAAAGGAGGTAGAGAGGGATTGAAATGCCGAGTTCTCCCTCGAACTGGCTTCCCGAAGGAAGCGCGAGGAATGAAAAGTGTATCCATAGGCTTGTACTTTACATATAGCATACATGGGGTATCTCGAGAATTTCGGTCGGTCTGCCAAAAGCCCTCCAGCGCAATTAAGCTTGCGTTATAATATCGTTGTTTATTTGAAGCTTCCATCCACGAAAAGCTAACCATCCCTTTTCCCCTTTCTGCCGTCCCTATAAGAGCCTCGTGCACCCTCATCAGCTCTTCTTCATTCTCTCTGTCTCTCTCTCTCGCTCTATCTCTGGCTCATTCTCGCTCTACAGCTCCCTGATCCGCCCTGGTTCACTTCTCTGATAGAGCAGAGTATATAGAGCGAGAAAGCTCTGTGCAGCCCCTCATGAACGAGAAGGTTCGAGCTCCGAGCTTCCCCATACCCGGGTAGACGCTCTAATCTTCCTGACGCGGCAACCTCCTCGGTCACCCTCATCACCGCGCCTTCCAGAACTTTCCTCTCTCCTTCGTCTCTCGCTTCACCCACCACTCTCACCCTTGGCCTTTGCGTTGCACTTTTTACCTTTGATTTACGTCACCAACATGCCACGCGAGCCACTTTTGCTTCTGCTGCTCCGAATCACTATCGTTTTAATTTTCTCATCCTCGCCTCGTTTTCTAATATAATCCTCAATTCGTCAAGATCCGAAGGATCGATTTTTTAGAATACGATCGAAATATGGCTGCCCCGATGTCAATCAGTTCCACGAATCTTCATCGTCGAGAGAGCGCTGCACCAATCTGCACGAATCGAGATAGAAATTCCTCATCAAGTTGGAACTTGAATTTCGATCTCTACAAACTTTGAAAACGAATGTTCGAATTTATTATTGACTCTGATGTGCAACGACGGTCCAGAAATTTCGTTCCTCAAGAAAAAATCGCTCCCCCACTGACTTTTTTATATTATTGAAAAAACTTTGAGCTGTCATTACTTCCCGAAGCACGCAAACCTCACAAAATGCTTAACGAGTCGAGAGTTCGAAGCCAAGTCCAACCACAAAATATCTTACCATCACCCAACGATTCGAATTGTCATTAAGTCAAGCCTCGTGAAGTCTCAAAGTAATGACATAACAGATGAGACAATATTAGCAGATACAGTCGAGTGTAGTCGTGTCTGATATTGGCTGGAAGCGGAAAATGTCATGTAGTCCAAAGACGATGTAACAAGGCGAACGAAATTTCACGTTTGTTTGCGCCTCGGAATGTAGAAGGACCACCAGCGATGCCACCTTTGATTGGGCTTGGTTAATTCGGACTCGTACGTACGTAGTCACGTATCACGTTAAGTAAACGAGCCGGCGTTTCAGTGAGCTGAGCTTGCACGTGGCCTCAGCAAACATACACCAGATACGTACGTAATAGTTGATGCTCAAGCGCTTTCGTGATTCTCCTTTTATCCTTGTAAGGTAAATGTACTGGTAGCCCCACGACAAATGCCTAGAATATAACTATATACTCGTAATATAGGTATAGATTGAAGTGGTGTGTGCGACCGATGATCCTGGCCGGCCACTGGGACGTTCGCCTTGGCGGAGTCACGCGCCAATCGAATCGCTCGTTCTTAGTCTCGCTCGCGCTCAGTCAATTCGGCTCATTGAACGATACCATTTTGTACTGCGAAATTATGATAATTGTAAATTATCAATCAAGATTACGAATTTTAAGAAAGCCTCAGCGCTCTGCTGCATAAATAATCGACGATATTAAAAAAATCGTTAACCAAATAGTTGCATTCATTTATTTCATTCAAGGAATAATGAGTGCGATATTGCGAGCACAATTCTGCTTGAAATTCCAGCAGCTGATATTAATCCACGCGGAAAATTGATCAACGGGTCAATTTGACCCAGAGTGGACACTAAGGGACTTCTCAAATTTTTGCTACCCAATAATTTTCGAGTCAAGAAAGGCGAACTGAGATACAAAGATTACTCCAGTGGCATGTCATTTAGTTGAATACGAGGAAACATTTTTTTTTGAATTTTTGCGATCGAAAATTATTGATTCATTAAATTTTGCTCGCGGCTTCGTGTGCCGTGAATAAAAAATCGCAAAGCGGGGAATTTGACGATCCGAGGTGCATTTTATCGGGATAACAGGGAAATAAAAAAGAAGTAATAAAAATCATTTCTACATTCGAAGCGAAATATTAATATGTCAGCTCGATTTTATTTTTGAAAATTGCGTTGACGCTAATTTCGGAATAATTTCTGAACACCGTGTCGTTGGAATTGTTTATAATAAAATGTATAAAATTCGAAGTCGAATCAATAAATAGCAAGTCGGGATAATTCAGGGCAGATGATTTGGCTCACGGTATGCAAGTGGTGCAATAAAATAAAGTTAAGATTCGCGTAGAGAGAGAGAGAGTGACGACTGAATTTGTGATAATGAAGTCAGTGAATCAGAGAAGTTGTTGCAGGCGAGCGGATGGTAAACGCTATAAATACACAGATGACACGAGATGAGGTCGACTCGATCAGGCTCGGTGCTGTGGGTAAACGAAGTTTGAAATTGACGATAAGAGCCATGAATCGCGTCTCTTGCAGTACATATTGCTTGGTCGAGGCGTAGAATTTAATGGAGCCACAATCTTCCGTTGCTCCTTCTTCACCGGGTTGAAGTACCGAGCGTGTACGAGATGAATATGAGAAGGATGTAAGTGAGGAATAAAAGAAGGATAGTATGGAGACGAAGAAGAAGAAGAAGAAGAAGAAGAGGAGAGAGAAGAGAAAATAGAAGTACAGGTGCAACCTGTAAAGGCTGAAGGACGGACAGACAAGACGAAGAGAAGAAGGAAGAAGAAGGAGAAGAAGAAGACTGTTCTCTGGCCGGTGGGATTGAGTTATGACAGCGTTTGCTCCAGGGGGCCGAGCTGAGCCCCAGCGAGGCGGATATTTCTCTTCTCATTCTTTATTTCTTCTCTTCCCCATTCCCCACCTATATCTTTTCCCTTTCCATCGTGTCTTTCATCTTGAACTGCATCGCACAACGAGCAAAGATCGAGGGAGCGAGAGCAAGAGCTGAGAGGAGAACGTCGGCCATGCATCAACTTCGGCTTAGAGTTTGGTCCAGCCTCTTCGGGGCTGAGGCACATCGTGTCTTTTCTCTCTCCCAGTATACTGCCACACCACTCCACCTTCTTCTTATTGTTCTTCATCTTTTTCATATCTACAAAAGCTCGTGTGTGTGTGGGTCTGCATGTGGGTCAGATATTAGTATTTGTGGCAGAGCGTTGATGCACAGCCACACGTAGCTGAAGAGAAGCATCAGACAGAAATCGCGGCCGCCTTCTCTTCTCTCAGTGATCGAGTCGCGTCGAAAATAACAAAAAAAAAAAAAATAAAAAAANTAACAAAAAAAAAAAATAAAAAAAAAATGAAAAGAAAAACGAAGCAAGAAAGAGACGAAGAAAAAGAAAAGAACAAAGTCGAAAGCGGCTCGATCCACGAAGATCCCACCTTTGAGCCGAATCGACGATTCCACCCACTCGAAACGCGATATATATATACATACGAAACATGTCCATTTTCTTGAGACCAAGTCCGAATCGTTGGATTAACATTAGCTGCTCATCCACCGCGCGTCCTCTTCACCGCGCCTCCTCCCACTACTTTTCGAAGTAGAAGTGATGCCTCTTTTTCTTAGTCGTTTTTGCGTCTTACCTTCTCTAGGCCTCTCACTTTCTCTCTCTTCCGTTCTTCCAATCCAGATAAATAATCTGGACGAGCCTCTTCGTTAATTGCTCCAAGCCCGCGGTTGACACCCCGAAGGCCTTGACCTTCGCCGAGCTCAGAGCTCTCTGCGCTTGTAACTCTTTTCCTTTTTTCTTTCTATACTTTTCTCATTCCATCTACTACTTTACTCTCCCTCTCCCTCTCTCTCTCTCTCTCCTCGATCGTCTTTTCTCCTCGAGGTTCATCGTACCTACCGCATCATGAGTATACGCGGTGCCTTCGAGCAACGCACACAATATTCCTGAAGAATAATATATCTGTGAAAATAAATCGGGATATGACGCCGCTGACGGCTGGAATTCCCTGTGTGACGCCAGCCAATATCTCATCGCAATTCCATCGCAAAAAACCAACGATACGGAAGCATATTTATCGCTATGAATCACGCTACAATAGGCTTCTATGTTTCTTTTTCATTTACTCTTTCACCCTTTTCTCCCAGCCTCGAACTGTGTCACTACAAAAAAAAAAAAAAAATCAGATTCAAAGAATAATTTCGATAATTTCTTCATCCGCGAGAGAGATTTCTCGTCACAACGATTTCCGGTCCAAAAAAAAAAATCTCCTCGCGCCAAAAACAGAAAAAAAACACAACGACTGGTTGAGCAGAAATTCAATAAAAATTGATGAAAGGACAGTAGCTAATGTTTTTTCTAAATTTCGATATGAAAATAAAATGAAATTCCGTTACTCATAATCGTAGGCAACGAATAAACAAGGTGTGAAGTAAAAATGAATCGGGATTTTTAAACGGTTACGAAATGTTCATCAGCTATAAAATGCTGTTGGATATAAAAAACTCATAAATCGATGATACAAAAATGAACGCGTGGACTTTCGTCAAAATAGGTGAATTTGAATAAATAATATTTAGCGAAAAATTAGAAAACGAAGAGAGGTTAATCGGTGATGGTTTGGAGACTGTTGCGTGACGCGTATAGAATCTCATATCAAGTGAGTCAAGAGTGTAAAGATTTACGAGTATTATTTATTGCTACAGGGTATACATATAGGCTCTATAATGAAGGACCGCGTTCGATGTCTGTCGTACGAACCGCAACAGTATATCTGAAAGATTTATTCGTATTAATGTGGTGAAATATTCATATACGTTCAAACTACTTTTCGATACATACTAATACACATATATGTACGTAATATGTATATATATAGACGGGAGGATATATATGTACGTATATAAATTCAATATCCATTTACGAGGCAAAGTTTCCGTGCTGGCTCGAGTTCCATATAGACTTCTTTCAAATTTATGCGCGGATCATCGAAGAATCTGAAGGGATCAAAAGGCCAATCGGAGGAGAGGAGTTTAGGTCGATAGATCGAGGGGAAATAAATATAAGAATCTGGAAGGCGTTCAAAGACGCGAAAGAAATAAAAAAAAAAAAAAACAAAAAATAGCCATGGAATGGAACAAAATTAGACTTGAACAGCATCGATGCCTAGTAAAGTCCGAGCTCTCGAGAGACTAACACACACTACCTTATCCGGTCGTAGCAACGGTTGAGTTTCTGGATACATCGATATATGAAACTGATATGTATATATGTATTGATATAAGCATACATATAGCAAAGTGAGAGCACGACCGACAGCAGAGCGAACGAAGGACCGGCCGACCGGCCATAAATACCTCAATGCGTTCAGCCAATTAAAACAAATCATTTTAATGCGCAACCTTTTTAATTAATGCTCGCGCTCGCTTCCATCGCTCCCTCGAAGCTCTCGCGTTGTGTACAACAAGACCCTGCGCGAAGTTCTTCGCTCTTTACAAGAAGAAAAAGGGAGAAAGAAAGAATGAGCCAGAGAACAGAAAAGAGATGCTTCTCGATGCTTCACTCGTTTCGCTTCATTCCCATCCTCATCCTTTTAATCCTCATCCCAGCAGCAAACAGCATCGGTGCTGAGAGAATATAAGGGACGCGATAGATTCCCGATCCTCTGCGATGAGAGCAGCAGACCTCGAATTTATATCATACCTTACTACCCCCGTCCTTTTTTTAACCTCCTTCCATCTTTTTTCTTTCACTTTCTCCCTCCGTAATTCTTCATGTCGACGTACCTTTTTCCTGTCTTTTACTGAACGATTCTCACACAAAACATACAAAATCGTTTTTCTCGTTAAAAAATACAGTGTTTCAAGAATCTTTACACTCCTCCAGCAATTATCGTTGAATCAACAAAACTAAACGTTCCATTTTTTATCCTTGCATTTTCGTGGTACAGTTTGCCTGCGAATAATTTTTTCGACCACGAGCCTTATGAGAATTTCTGCAAGAAGTTGCGATTTATTTTCAAAAATTCATTGATTATTGCGTGTCCAATGAAAATTGACGATACGATCGACGCAAATGTGCAGAATCATTTTTTTCAAAAGAAATTAAGTTTAGACTGATCTCGGTGAATAGTGCTTTTGTTTGCAGGACTTTGGAACGTCCTTGTCAAAATTATACACGTTGCAGTACTGTGAACAAAGCCAATCGCGAAAAAAACGTTGGACTTTGTCTTCTGACAAAGTGAGACTCTGTTTCCTTTACTGGGATGAATTGAAAACATGTACTTGTTACAATTTAGCACCGGAGTCTCAAGTGGTATCGATAATAGGCCTGAAATTAAGCTCAAGAACAATTAATGTCTACCACAGTCCTGCTGCTGTTGCCAATAATGGCAATTTCGTTGACTCGGTAACTTGATTTTAATTATACGTATTGCTGAATAAATTAATGAAGAATTTGTTTTTCGTTCTTTTGATTTTGTTATTTCGGTCGATCAGCTTGTATGTGAACTGTGGAGAGATGAGCAGAGATCCGAGATTTATATTTATCGAGCCGCTTTGGCTTGATACGAAGTCCTGTCGGGCACATAATCTCTCTCCTGGTGGTGGGGCCAGAGTACAAGTATGGTAAACGAAGAGAACGAACGAAGCTGAGAGCAAGAAGAAAGAGTTTCGTCGGCTTGGTCGAAAAGGGCCTAAGAAAGGGACAAATAAGTCCCCGCGAGCGCGTGAGAGATCGCAGGCACTGCCCATATACCCATCATTTGAATTATGGGCATTCTTTCTCGTGTTCTGAAAATCCGTGTGATATACGTTGCCACGATCGAATTTATGGCGGCTCTCCGACTCGCAAATATTCTTGACGAATACGTACGAACTCGTATGCCATGGAATAATTATCGGCAACTCCCTTAAACGGTACGTCGCAAGTGAAAAACTCATGAAAAAAATACGAGTTGAAGTTGGAGCCCCGGTTTTTATAGGCATCATTTATTTTAACGCTCCTCTCCTCCAAACAAGCTCAAAAATACAATAATTTATTTAGTTGGAAAAAAATCGTTGTCTATTCTGGAAACGCGGCATTTCAATGATCCAGGGCGCCGGAAAAAGCGTCATTCAATTTATCGCCGGAAACCAACAGATGCACTTATGATATTGGAGATATTGATTAATTATGCGTCGACTCTGATTCACGAGAGCTAATTATTTTTTCTTCATGCTCCATAATTCAACCATTTCTTTCAATGCTGTGAGAACCAGAGCGCTGATAAACCAAACCGGATGCTCCGACAGCAGCCGAGTGTTGAAGATGCCACGGCTGTATAACTGATAATTCAATTGAGACGTCACGTAACTAAATTCTAGGCAGTCATTTTATTATAATGAGCGAAATAACGAATTGTTCAATGTGCTGATTCAACAGTCGACATTTTTTATGAAGCAGCAAAAATGAGAAAGAAATTTGCAGAAGCGTCGTATCTTCAGAACTTCGAATGATGGAAAAGTTACCTCATGGTGCACATGCACCGCACGGAGGACTTTGCAGAGACAACTACTTCGACCATGGTCAGACTTGATAAACTTTTATTAGGCCAGAATGTGATTGACAGCTTTGAATACGCTATCAAAAAGAATGTTTACTGATTACCAACAAGACACTTCGATAAGCCTGAAGGGAGCTACCACGGATGTCCTGTTCGTTTAGACAGATAGAACAAGCTGCTGTTCTGAGTCACACTTGTATCGCTGCTGTATCATTTGGTTAATAATAGAAAGTCAACACACACTTTGAACTCGGCCATCCTTGCTTCTCAGATAAGTTTAATTTTATTTTTTCCAACAGTGGAGAGTTTCTCGTAGTCATCAGTCTTCAAATGTCATCAGACTTCAGTGGATGTTGTGAGTGGGTATAAATAAACAGCATCCACGTAATTATTACGCTGACTATGTTGCAAGTATTTCAAGTCTTACCGTTGCCACTATTACTTCCGGCGTGAGTACTCCAAGTTTATTTATCACTGGAGTTTGGACTGAAATAATTGGGAATCATCTGTAGAGGAAAACAATGAAATTGAGTGAAATTGTGTTGGAAAGAATTTTCCTTATCGTCGTGACGTTCTTAACTGTACTAGTGGAGTCACAGGAATCAGGGATCTGTGAAGAGATAGGAAGGTATTTTTAATCTGACAGAAAAAAAAAATTTGTTTTCGTATTTATGCGGAGACACGCGATCAAGTGGAGATGATGAGTTTCATTGATTGTTGCACAGACAATGGACTACCCGATACGTCAGCTATCGCGAAACTTATAAAAAGCGACGGTGGGGCATTTTCTGGAAAACTGCTACCAGGGTTAATTACCGAATAGAGGTAAAGTAAAAAAAAAATGGTGTTTCAGAAGGAGCTTTTGTAACATGTTGAAAGAGCTGCTTGCGAATGACACCTATTCTAACAAAGTATAATTTTTCTATTTTTATCGGACACTGGATAACGCTAGGGGTACTGGAAGTACGTGACTTTAGAGAAATGCTGCAAGGGATATTCAGAGCAGTCAGATAACCCTTTGACTTGCTTCCCTGAATGTCCAACCAGGTGTCCAGGTGGGAGGTGTATTGAACCAAATGTGTGTGCATGTTTCTCTGGGTATCGGAACCCAAGATTGGGAGATCACACCACATGCGTGCCTAACTGTGACGGAAATGCTGAAGATCCAAAAGATTGCGGTGAACACGGACGATGTGTAGGGCCTAAAAAATGCCAGTGCGTCAACGGGTACAGCGAAACATTGGAGTCCCTAACGAACAGGAACTTTTGTGAACCAAAATGCGATCCGGCCTGCGGGGACCATGGCTTCTGTCATGAACCAAACGACTGTCGATGCCATGCTGGTTATCGTTTGGCTTCTACGAAAAAAAACAGCAAGTTTCAGGAGTGTGAACCGATTTGTGAAAATGATTGTGTCAACGGAGTTTGTCAGGCTCCCAACATCTGCTCCTGCCTCCCAGGATACAAACAGCACCTGGAGAACCAATTCCTGTGTCAACCGGTCTGCAAGGTTCAATGTATCCATGCAAACTGTACGAAACCGGATCACTGCGAATGTCATCCAGGCTATGAAAAAAATGTCGGGAATCCGACGGAAATGTGTTCGCCAATTTGTGATCTGGGCTGCATCAATGGAGTCTGCACTCGACCAAACTACTGCGAATGTCATCGAGGTTACCAAGCCATTTCAACACATTCGGACGCTCATTGTGTGCCGATTTGTGACCCACCTTGTATCAATGGAGAATGCACACGACCGAACCATTGCGAATGTCATCAACATTATAGGGCAGACCCAGCCAAGGCAGCAGTCTGTTTACCTATTTGTGACCCACCTTGTATCAACGGAGAATGCACACGACCGAACCATTGCGAATGTCATCAGCATTATAAGGCAGACCCAGCCAAAGCAGCAGTCTGTTTACCCATTTGTGATCCACCTTGTATCAACGCAATTTGCGTTAAACCAGGCACCTGCGAATGTTCAGAAGGTTACGGGAAATCGACAGAAAAACCCTCTCACGTCTGTTCACCGATTTGTGATCCACCGTGTGTCAACGCTGAGTGTGCGGGACCGAACCACTGCGAGTGCCTTCGTGGCTATGAATTAGATCCAGCTGTTTCGATCCACCAGTGCTTACCCGTTTGTAATCCACCTTGTACCAACTCGATTTGTCGAGAACCAAACGTCTGCCAATGTCATATTGGTTACAGAAAGAGTCTAGAAGGCCAACCGGAACATTGTTCACCGGTGTGTGATCCTGCATGTGACTCAAACAGTTTCTGTCACTCGCCAAACCAGTGCATTTGCAACAGGGGTTACATCAAAGATGAGAGCTTCTCTAACTCCACATTCAACAACACCATCGTCTGCCAACCTTTTTGCCAGCCAGAGTGTACGAAAAATGCTAGCTGCATTGCACCTGATCAATGCCAATGTAACCCTGGATATCAAGCAACTTTTCCGTCTGATCAAGAATCGAATCCAACGGAATGTTTGCCTGTTTGCGAAAAGGATTGTCTCAATGGTTTCTGTGGCTACCCAAATAATTGCGTTTGCCATGTGGGATACAGAATAAGCCCAGTCGATAAATTCAGATGTGATCCTCATTGCGAATACGATTGTATCAACGCAAAGTGTATCCGGCCCAATTATTGCGAATGCTTCGATGGTTATGAAAAGGCACAAGCCGTCCAAGCAGAATCACATCACGATACGTTGGTCAGTGACAATATTTGTATCCCGCATTGCCCTGCGGACTGTTTGAGTTGCATTGCGCCCAATCAATGCTCGTGTCACCCAGGATACGTCCTTAAAGACTCGGAATTGAACTCATCCTCACGATTATGTCAACCATCCTGTGAGCCTGCTTGTCCATCGGGTTTCGAATGTGTTGCACCAAACCAATGTCAACTTGCAGTTGACATCAATCAAGATGACCCCGAAATCTCGGTCGCTGAGCCAGACGTTTCCAATTCAACGGCTTCTGTCTGTCCGGTCAGCGGCAACTTTTTGGAGAAAAATGATACCTGCAGCTGTAAAAATGGTTGGACCGGTTCCGGATGCGATGAGCCAACTTTTTGCATCATGAGAATCACGAATGACAACGAAACTGACAATCAATTCTATGCGCGACTGAGGTTGGTATTGCTCATCAAACTCATCACATGTCAGACCAGTTTCATATTTTTTTCCTCCGAGTAGCGACGCCATTGACAATAACCAAATAAAGGAGGAGACTGAATATGAAGAACCAGACGAAGTGCTGAGCTGGCAGGCTCCGGACTGTGATCAACGTTGTCGAATTTCGCTACTGGCATTGGATACCATTAACCAAAGTAACATCATCATCCATTGCCATCGAGATATGTTGTCCATTGGCGTTAATGAATCCGTTACCACTGAAGATCCATCACTACCTTCCGATACGAACAACACAAGTATCGTATGCTTCATAAAAGCTGGTATGTCTGTTTTTCTCGTAAACATGTGCCATACGCACATGTGCCACCCATTGCTGCAAGTACCATGAGCAAAGAGTAACATTCGTTACTAATGACAATGCCAACTGCTTCAATTGGTAGAATCCGAATGCAGCATGTCAGAGAAACACACAATACCGATCCAAGGCTTTTCGTACGAAGTTTTCGGAGGTATAGCAAGTGGCGTCATCGTCGTAGCTCTCATGCTAGTGGTTTTGGTCAGTTTGATGGTCATTCGGAAGAAAAAAAATGCAAACGAGTTGCACGGTCAGTACTCGAATGCTTATTAGATTTCGCGTTGAATTGATTTCATAAATGACTCTCTGATGATGCTTTCGTCTTTCTACTTCATGCAACAGCGTCACACTGCAACAGCATCACGATCAAATGGACTGACGATGCAGATCATAACGATCTGCTTGAAAGTTCAACTCTTTAAGCCCCTGGAACGAGAATTGGAAGAGGTTGTCAACGATCATTCGAATAATCAACTAAACAAATGTATTATAATGTAATATTAATACAATTTTGCTACTCATTGTCCACGTTTGTTCAAGTTGTTTAATTCCAGAAACCTATCCGCATACATGGCCAGATTTCTATCGACACGTCAGGATTCAGGATTATCGTCATTATCATAATTCCAATGATTGTCAAGAAAACGTTTTTTTCTTTTTTATGACATCCCACGATGTCATAAGCACCTTTAATATGCCCTGAGCTAGTTTTCGTACTATTGTATTTTGTCGCTAGAAAAGCAACAAATTTTTACTGCCCCAAGATCGCCATTAAACTCTTTCAAGTCCAATGTCCTTCGAAATCAGATCCATCATGGAGTCCTCCATTTCTGACAGGCTTTTCAGATGAGGTCGGTACACGATACACTGCCGATAAATTGTCATCAGAAAACTGAAAGTATGTCCATCATTTATCTTTGTCTTTAGACACGCATTGAGACAACATACCTTGCGACATGCTGGCAAAAACTACAAATGTGGGCTTCCCGGATGTCCAACGATTCTACGAACCGAGAATGAGCTCCGATCCCATCGGCGCTTGGTCCATGAGACCGGAAATGCTGACAGATCCCATCGCTGTAGCGAGTGTCCATATTCTGCGAAAACCAAAACCCAACTACGAAGGTAAATCGCTCACCATTTAAAATTCTCTGGCAATCAATTCCATGGACTCCATTCCAATCGTTTACATCAATTCTTCATACGTTTTCATAATAAAAAGAAGAAGATGAAATCCAGAGCGAATACATTTTTTTTTTTATTTCTCAGACATCAAACCAGACACGTGGCTCCTGCTGAAGATGAAAATACTACTCAGCAGAGCTGCCCTTTTTCTCACTGCAATTTTACAACAAAAATTTCGTCACACCTTAGGAGACATGTTCGACTGCACACTGGTACTAAACCTTACAAATGTCGTCATTGCACATACGCCAGCAACAATCTGGTGAGTTTTCCGAATTTCCATCGATGAAAAAAAAAAAAAAAAAAAAAAAANTCTTCAAATTTCACTGTCAGTTCTAACGATGAAAAAAAGGTTAAGAAATTAGGAACCTAGACCGTTGAATCGTCTTCCCTGATCTGCAGCCTCTGCAAAAAACTTTGATCACTAGAAATTTCACCAGAATCCAGAAACCACAGGAATGCATAGGGCTGGCTTGTAATTATTTTGGCAAAGCTCAGGACGATAAGCATGAATGATTACCTGACGTAAATCTGACCCATTTTTATGAAGGATACCTCGAAAAATTCAATGCTGTCAAGGTCGAGCAAGGTGACCTTTATTTTGGCCTCAATAGCTGAGCCCCTGAAGCATTACGTTATCTGGTGCCCCGGTGCTTTTTAAATTACGACCGGTGGATATGCCAGCAGGGAATAAGTCACGAGTTGCGCAAGATCGAGGGTTCGCAGTAAGTTTGAGCCCTGCAGCACGTCGATTCGTACATTCGTAGACTTTGCGACATGAACGTACGTTTTGACTTTTGATGTCAAAAATAAAAATCTACTCCCCATTAACTGCTAGACAGCGAGCTTCGAGCACGACATTTCGTCGAGGTGTGCTTCGAGCAACATGAAGATAAAAACACGTCCCCAGCGTCCGTCGTTCATTAGCGATCGCCACACGTCAGTCCTTGTTTGCCTCTCATGTCATCTTTCGATTTTAAATTCACAAAAATTCTCCCTTTGTTCTTCCGAGCCAATCAAATGATATTGAAGTTTGCATCGTTGCAATGCAACGAAAAATCCATTTTTTATTTATTATTTTGATAATTAATTGACTCGTTCCATTTTTTCTAGTAAATTTACTTTTCGAATGGCGAAAAAAACTTTCTCGTTATTGTCGACAAACACTGTATGAAAATTTGGTGCGATGCTATGAAAAATAATGAGTTTTCGTTGCTTTTCATCGATGCAAACTTCAACATCGTCCAATCAACCGCTGTAAAGAAAAGCATCAGGCCCAAAAACTTGCAATGACATTCGGTATAAAGAGTTAATACTCTACCGGCGCAGGTGTGACACCAAACACATAGATTTAACTTGTAAAATATAGCATTCATTTGTAAGCATATTTATATGTGTAGAAAGCGCAAGTCCGATGTCGTATCGTGCACCTACCGGCAAGCAACTCGGCCAGTTGAATTTTTATATATTTGTATGTCTGCATTCGTACACTCACAAGAATGTATATTAGCGTGTGTGTGTCTGTGTTGGTTGATTTTTTGGTTTTTTACTCGATCTGTCCTTCTCTCACTCTGCTCTTCTCTCCGGGCTACGCGACATCGTGGCGTAAATTAAGCAAGGTACACCTTAATGTTTGGACCGCGCCGCCGCCACCGCGATAAGATAACGAGTTAATTGTGCTCACTGGATGCCCACACACGCACGTCCAGTCATACTCTCTCACTCTGTCTCGCTCACTGCCGGCCGGTATGCTAATGTCCTTTGAAGCTTTAGCTTGGGATGCAACTCGCATACGTGAGGCTCTCCGTGTCTCTTTGATAGCGACATAAACTCATTTCAGTGGCTCTTACTTCGTGCCAGATTATTTTCACTCGGTTCGCCAAAAACAACAACAACAACAACAGCGACAACAACACAAACCCGAAGCAATGTTCGCCATCGGAATATTCGAGCCGAATTCAAATTTGTGGCTAATTTGCAAAAACTTAAATCGAATATATTTCCTGACGAATATCTTTCATGATTCGTGATGAAAATGGGCAAAAAAAATAACACATTTGCATGAAACCCAAACGGTCCTCGTTGCCCACTTTTTTTACTTCCAACACGTGAAGGCAATTATTTAAAACTCACGCTTAATTTGCCAACCATTCCCAAAATGCTGTTTAAGGTTTATCGATCTTAAGGATATCGGACATCGAACGAGCAGACTCGAAAAAGTATTTTTACGAATCTCCATTTTTACCTCGACGTGCTCAACTATTCTGAAATCTTCGAGTCCATTTTCTACAAGAAAATTGCACATTCCAAGTGATCCATTTCCACCTTTAAACATTTTTCTGCTTCTTTTATTTTCGTCCCCCGCAGACAGCGATTCCGTAAAAAAGAATATTTCCTAAATAAATTGATGCAGCGACTGTGATAATTGAATTTTCGGAAAACCATCGAGCGCTTTGGGAAATACATTTTTCTATCATTCTCCGAAAGCTTCGAAATTAATGAAAAAAAAAAATTACTTTTCCACAATTGGCGATGCTCCCAAAAAATGTAACGACACGAAATTCGATTTTCCAATCATAATACGTCAGAAATATACCAGACACAGACTGATTCGCTTTTGCAAACTTAACCATTCCGAGGTTCTTACATTTTTATATAGAAAATATATCGCGCAATGGTGGAAATAAAAAGATTGATATGAATTTATCGAATTAATTCGCCTTGCCGATGCAGAAACTTCATTGAAAACTTAACTGGGCGATAATATTCACACATAGCATATCTACACACACACATATCGAAGATAAGAGCTTTTTACCTCATTTGCATAATTACGTTTAGTCGGAATGCGCAGCACATATACGTTATGCCTTGCCAACGAATATAACTCTCCTTCTTCAGGATTAATTAGCGTTTGTCACTGTGTTAAACTCGTGCATATCGGTAGCTATATTTACTAATTGCGATCCATCTTAATCGTATCCTAAAAAAAAAAAAAGAAAATGATGTGCAAGAAATTTGTTGTCGATATTTCAAAATTATTGAAATAATAATCAAAGACGTAAATGAAAACGGGGAATTGGTCGTTTCACAGAGTGTAACGTTGCAAAATAATGTTCGCGACAGACAGTTCGCGATAATGAATATTGAAAATTGTGAGAAATGTTGAAGGACGGACAATTGTGATTTGAATAAATCTGTAAAAGCTTAGAAACGTTCTCGTGGAAAAATGCACGAGGATTGATCACAAGAACACTAATAACGTTCAGTAATTTTATTCGGAACGTCACGTGCTCGATTGCTAATTAAATGGGAAGTAAATTTCCTTCTCTCGACCAGTGTTTGCTGGTTTATTAGTACTTGCGATTAATTTTAACATCAGGAGAGCAATTAAGTTTCTTTAACGTTTGAATTTGGAAGGAAAGGGTATTCGGTGGTGTATTTGATCGATGTATATACCTCAACGTTTTATTTACATTGTAAAGTCCTGACGGTCGGTATCGTAACGTAAAGAGGTTGCTCGCTGCGTCAACAAGATTACATGCCACCTTCTTCCTTCCTCTATCCGCTGTTTTCCTCTGTCCTCTCTCGTGGCGTCACTCCCTGGCTCGTTTATGATTTACCACGGACGGTTACACGCCCGTTTCGTTCTCCCTTACTCAGCTTCCCTTTGCTCTTTTCATTCTTCCTCTCGCCCTTACACTTTCCGCACGTGTATACATACGCGCAATACTACTGGTCAGCAAGTACACAATTCGCCTCTGCCACCAACGAATTTATATATGAATTTAATGCCAGCTCGGGATATTTGACTGGTGAACCCAGCGTGTAGTTTTTCTCGTCATTTTTCGAGCGTGTGTGTGTTTCTTCTTTATTCTTTTTCATTCTGCCGTATGAGTCCCTGAAGATCGAATATTCCGGGCCGAGTACTTTTCCCAATGGGAGAAAAGTACTTTTTTTTTTCTTCTTTTGGTTAATCCCTTTATCTTATTCATGTAAGTACAAGAAGACTCTTGGGCCTCGTCTCTCAGCCTCGAAAATTGCTCCGCTCGATCTAATGAACTCGTTCCGTTTCCTTTTCCCTTATCATAATGCTGGCGGATTCTACACGCCGCGGTATATATTTCTTGAGAACCAGCGTCGTAAGCTCTCACGCCCTCCTTCTATGCATGTATGTATTTTATATATCTTTATGCAAAACTGAGTGGGCTCGAGCGAGACCACCGCAGCAAAAAGATCTCGAGCTGTCTGTGGACCGTCGCAGACTCCACGTTTTGATTTTTACACCATATTCCCCTTTGGCTCCATTTTATTAAACTTTAGATTACAAGTCGGAATCGTAACTTTTACCAAATTTCTACATGCGTCATCCTATCGAATCTTGAATTTTCTTCAAACCAATGACTTTTCGAAATTTCGTATTGTTCGAAATTGTTCTCTTCTAGGGATTTCGATCTTTCGGGAATCAAAATATTGATGGCAAAGATTTTTATTCGGAATTTCGACAGAGTCGCTAAATTTTTCATAAATATTCATTTTCGTTGTTGTACCGGAAATTTTTTTACATTGTTTCTCAATGTGTGGCGCTTTTTTTTTTTTTTTTTTGAAAAAACGTTAAAAAAGGCGAATCCGATTAATTTTGAATCTCCCGAACCCTCCGAGGATAATTCCTGCTCGAAGGTATTGAAAGATTCGTCGTTAAGTCCGTAAGGTCAACGTACAAATCGTGTTGCAGGCATGCTTCAAAGGGAGCTTGTCACGCCGGACATGAAGAAGTAAAAATATTCACTTGTGATTACATTTTAAGTTATCGTTGGCATCAACGGCTCGTATAACCTCTTCCGCCGACGTAAGATGTTTACGACCACGGCTGTCTACTTAGCCGTCTGGCAGCAAGACAGAAGATAACTACGCGTTGAATACCAACACAGAGTGTCGTTAGCAAGCCGTAGGTTCGTATAGCTATAGAGCAGCGAGAGCGAAAGGCCATTTCGGCCATTTTAAACTGCAGCAGTCCAGTGATCGAGCACCGCATACCGTAGCCAATGAACGCGTTCGGTTCACGACACCGTCCTGGTATCGTTCTTGCTGTGCGTGGCTTTCATTCCTCCCAGCTCGTGAGCAAACGCATCCACGAACCTTCTAATCTCGACAACGGTAGCAAAAGGCTATCGGTTACGAATTTTCAATCTCTCATTCAATTTCATCATCAAACGAACTTCCTCTGTACGCTGATTCGAGTATCGAAGTTTTTTCCCACTCCAATGACGTTGAACTATTTTAATCTGTTATCTTTCTGACCTAATACATTCGCGAAACATTAATTGTCACGATAATTCAGTTAAATTCTTCGTAGAATATTTATAAAAAAATGATTTTTCACGAAATTTTATTTTTTTGGGTAAAAATCGCTCAAAATTATGCCGCAGTCGTAACGCAATTTTCTCATGCAAATAGATCCGAAAGTTTCGTCAAAATGACCCCGTTTTGAAGTTTCTTAGTTTTCTCTGTATTTGCTCGAAATTATGTAATGAATTTAGTGGCATTTTTTAACACAAAGTTTGATCGTTTGCGTACACCAGGAAAATTTGCGGAAGCACGTGCTCTCAACGAGCCTTCATCCTGGCAAGACAATCTACGAATGTGACGTATGCATTCAGGCCAGCGGTTCGGATCCATATTGCACGAACTTTGCCAAAGAACTTCGTGCCCACCTACTCGAAGCGCATCCACGTGATTTCCCGAGGCCGAGTGACGCGAGCGATCACGTAGCCAAGATCTTTAAAACCGATGGAGAACCTGGATCGCCCACACCTCATGTGAACAACCCGTATGGAGACTCGATTACCGCCGTGAGACACGATCACGACTATAAATGCTAGCAAACGTCTCGATCGACTGCATCAAAATGTAGCACCAGCACGTGAATCAGCTCCGAGGATTTCTCGAGGTATCAAAATTTTATCATCTTGATAAATCCAACGCGCTTAGATCAATTGATTAGAGAGATTGAGAGTTTGTTTTTTTTTTCCTTTCAAACGCATTCATACACGAACGATAATTCTTCAAACTATTTTATCGGTTTTGTTGCAAGAAAAAAAATGCAAAATTGCCCAAAACGACGAAGACATCAGATTTTCCGACGACGATTTTTCAATCGTCACAAATATTATTCCTCGCAAGTGCCATAATTTTTTTCATTCAAGATTTAAGCGAGACAGACAAAAAAAATCATAGATCGTGACAAAAAAGTTACAATCATTTTATCAAGCAATTCGCGAGACAGTAGCTTGATCGTAATTTTCAAGAATCGAGCGTTTCTAAGAGAAAAAAAAGGAAGTCAGTCTCGCACTGTCCTAACCATCAGAGCATCTTAACAAGGAATCATTTTGTCCAGTTGATTGTCACTTTCATAAATGTACGTGGCAAGGAAGTCCCGAGCATTTAGATCGAAGCCATCGACCAAAAAGGCAAACATTTTGTTTCTGTCGCTTTAACGTTCGTCCTTAAAAGTTGTTCTGCCTTCCGGACAGGCGTGTTTCTTCTCAACACCTTTTACATGTCGAATCTATCGAACTCTAGACGCGTCCATCCACGAAAAAAAAAAGCACAAAGAAAAAGCTAGTCGCAAAAAGTAAAAGTCAGCGAAGAGCCAGTGGTCACAAACGCGGTATTGGACCAAGACTGTGCCCGGCAGGAAGTACTTAATGTGATGTACGTTTACGTGGTGGACGGTATATGCACTTGCCAAGCACGTACGTACTAGCCAAGTCTTTTATGCCACGTACACAACGTGAAAATACTAGGGAATAGCAGTTAAGCTCAGAGTCCTGCCGTTGAATCAATTCGGATAAGTTCCGCCTCGCATGATTTAAACATATCGAGTAATATGCTTAAATAACGATCAGCCCCTCCCCCTGGTCTCCGTGAGCACATGAGTTCATTGTTAACGCAAACGAGAGCTTTTGTTCATTTCTGTTGCTTCTTTTTATAATTTTAACTGTTTTTTTTAATCCGGATTTTCCTAACGACTTTTTCTTCGTCATTTTTCGAGCTTTTTATTTTTTCGTCAATTATTTCTGTACTCGAAAGTTTTTTTAAGGAAAGATCGAAGTTAAAGTGCTTCGTGAAATATTCAATCCTATTTTTTCGTGTTGGAAGATAAAATCAATGTTTTTGGCATTTACGAGACCGGGGGAGACGATAAAAAACTGGAAAATTGAGGTCCTGGGATGAACGATTATCGATTACAATATTTATGCGATTTTAATTATTTTGATACAAGTGATTAGCAGTAATTGGAGGAAGCGTCCATTTGTACAGTTTTATCCAACGGCAAAGGTCGTCTCACCTGAAATATTTTATGCTCCGATGTATTTTTAAGGTGCTTGTATATCTTTGACTAAAAATGTTGGAAATAAATATATATTTTTCAGAATTGTTGAGTTTTTATCCGAAATTTGTTCATGATTATGGAATTCCAAGGATTTGTACGACTTCGTCGTGATTTTGGAAATTGTGTCGTTTTTTTTTCGAACTTTGAATTTTTCAGATTCAAATCCTTTTTACTTTTTACTTTCTCACGCAACGCGACCGTCTCGAAATATTTGATTGCGCTCGTTTGAATTAAATGGGAAACAAAATTGGAAATGATGGGGAAAAAAATTTGTAAGTATTTGGAACGACATCGTCGAGCGCCAGAGCGAATGTCGAGATGATGGAAATCGTTGGACTTGGTGGAAAAACCGTACAACATTGTCAGACAGGTACGTACCAGGGAGAGGAAGAAAAAGTGTAGCTGGACGGTTAGAATTTTTATGAAATGGCATGCAGGGCTTGGGGGAAGCGCAAATAAAGACTGCAACAGAATAATGCAGCATTGAGGAAGAATTTATTGTCGTGACCTTGGTGGGTACGGAAGGCAAGAATACCCCCGAAGGTTCGAATGTCCGATGAGAGGCCTTCGTAGCCATATCGAGAGAAGCGCGTGGAGCCGTTGGTAGTCTTTATACCCTCTTTGGTCGTGATAGGTGTCGTAAGATATGCGTCGTCCTCGTGGACAGGATATAGCGAATGGGGAACGGAGGGAGGAGGAGAAAAAAACACAATGTTTTCACTCTCCCATTCTCTGCCCCCACTTTTCTCCATGAGGAAGATTCAAGAGAGCGCGAGAGAGATATGGAGGACGCGGTATTGAAAGCGAAGGAAAGAGAGGAAGGCAGCGAGCTCACGGCGTCGAACATCGTGAGTGTGAAGGATAATTTATCGACTAATTAACGAGGATGTCCTTCATTACGAGTCGAGCAGAAGTCGCGTTCGCTCCTTCGCAGCTCTTTCTTTCTTTCTTTCCGTCCCTTCTTCTCGCCTTCTCTTTGCTTTTCGTTTCGCTCTACGACCTACGATGTGTTTTCAAGTCTTTCTCTTTCATTCTTCGTTTCACTCGTGTTCCTCCTCTTGTTCAATCTCCGTCTCCGTCTTCCCTAGTTGTGTGTCTGTCGAGTCGACGCGCTTCGGGCTCTGGCATTATTTTGGCGCCCGAATATTTACGACCTCACTATATATTCCCGACTCTATCTCTCTTCTCGTTTCTATACGCTCTGCGTCCAGCAAGAACGAGTGCGATATAGAAAGCCTGGAGAATGCGAGGCACGAAAAAAACGTCTGTTAGCTCGCTTGATACTGTTCAACCTCCTCTAGACCTCGCATAATGATGTGTCCCGATCTTACGCTGATCAGAACCAACTCCCTGAAAATTTACTTCCCAAATGCGCGCGCGACCTCCGATAAATACCATCCAAACATCTCGGACTCTAACGGCAATCAATGTGTGCCTGATCCGTGACACGAGAACCAACATCGCAGCCTCATCCCGATGTCCGATCAACCGGACTTTCGCCCTCTTAACCAGACAGACAAAGAAACCGGACGATGAGATCTCTCGATCGCTTTAAGAGCCGAAACGTCATGCTCAATGGATCCGTCCAACGCTGGTGGTCGATTCTTTAAGTGAGGACAGAATTATTACTCGACGATCGAATGCCCAACTAGGCGAAAGCCTTTCGTCATCGTGATCCCCACGAAATTCTTCAATGAAAATCCGCAGAGCAAATTCGGGCAGATTTTCCACCATTTTTCATGTTTCGCTATTAATCAATTGACTAATTAGCTAAACTGTCATCCCGAGTTCCATTTTTGACAGAAAAATGCACAAATTACGTTTCCACGGACTGTAAATATGAATAATTTATGGGGTCGCCGGTAAATATGTCCATGACGTTTTGCTCGTGTCAAGAGATCAATGAAACCGCATCGATCGCTTACTCATCACTTCCGGTTGTCAACGCGATAAGAAAGAATAATCCTGAAGAGCTCAACTGACTAGTTGTCGTGAAAAAATTGGCCTCGTGAGTAGCCACGCTGCAGTGTGGCAATCGGTAACCGTATGTCGGTGATCTCCTGCTTCAGCTTTGTGCTTCTGGTGCCGTTGGCTGGTACCCGCTTAATGAAGATATAACGAGAGGGTTGCCGCAGGGTTTGGCGCGTCGCGTCGACACACCGACACCCTCGTTTCATTCCTCGACGTTTCTACCATCCATACTCCGTCCTTTTCCCATGCCTGTCGCTCGGGATATCCGCGTCTCTCTTCCCTTCCCGCTCCCCACCTTCCTCCTCTTTCCTTCCTCTTCTTCTCTTTTCATCTTCTACTTACTTCGCGTCTTCTCCTTGGCGCCCTTTCTCGGTCTCTCTTGCACTTTTCATCGCAGACCCTGTTTATCGCCCTGGCGCCTCTGCCGTTGTGGATTCCCAAGGGTCTCTAGGTTCCGTTTGCATTACATACAAACCCTAAACCCCTAGTGACATCTTTCCACGAACTCAACTATGAGATTGACGACATCGAGAAGACGCGTGCTGAAAGTGAGATTGAGCACTTTTGACGTTGAATCACTTCAGCATCAAGTCAAACTAATAAATGGGAGACTCGACAGCGAGGTTCGAGGCTATTAAACGGTCAGTCGACGATAATTTTCTGTAAAAACTCTCCACGACGTACTGGGTCAATTTGACCCGGAGCTGTCCCTCTTGAAAAACATGTCGACAGTGTAAAAAAAATCTCAAGAATTTAGAACTTTTAGTGTTGGTCAAAAGTTGCTATGGTGTACGCTGACCTTGAGACATTCCGAGGCACCATTTCCACCGCATTGACGTCGAAGGTCCGACCGATAAAGTCAACGGTGTTACCTTTTAGCGACAACGAACAAGAATCGCAAGACAAAAGACTCAGCATCGAGGGACGCACGATTTAAATGCAGCTCGAAATTCTGCGGATTTCATTTCCCCAATTACGTCGGGATATTTGTCCCAGAACAGCGGGAAAACGAGACGGAACCAGGAACAAGAAAGTGAGAGAGAGAAAGAGAGAAAATATGGGAGTCAGAAAAGCGGAGAGATGGCAGACGCGCCCGCTGCGGTACCGTAAATACTAACCGCAAGACAGGAACCGAGGGTGCGAGAGTTAACCACAAGCGGGCTTGATACGCGCGTTCGTTGTCCGTGGTTTGTACGTATGCATTACCAGGTTCGGAAGAATCTACTGAAAAGCCTACACATTATAGGAGTTTTAGGAACGGAGTTGACTCGGAACCGTGGACTCCTCACACTCTGTTTTATTTCGTTCGTACAATGAAACCGAAAAATTCCAAGCGATGGATTCTCCTGTTGTTCGCTGACTCAACCACTTCTGGAGACTCCACAACGAACTATTTTTTCCACTACCTTCATGAACAGAATTCATGCAAATGCGAGTCTGTTAACGGAAAGAATTTTATATCAAAAATTACTATGCTACCATAGTTCCCTCGTACCATATCGTCATTCTGAGAAATTTTGCCAAATATATAGTAATTTTTCTTCCGAAATTGGACAAAAAATGTCAAAATTTGACAAAAAATGTCAAAATTGGCATTTTTCAGAATATGGTATAGCGTAGTAATTTTTTATATGAAATTCTCTCCGTGGTTTGCAATATCCAACGGAATTCGATTGAAAGCTTCCCCCGAATCGTTCAACAAAAATAATAAAATCCTGAAATGAATTATTCGCCTTATAGATTTACCGTACGACACTTTCACCTCCGAGCGATCTGTCAAAATTCTGAAACGTGTGAACAAAATAAATATGAAGAAAAAAGAAACACTCAACAATTCGAAATTCGTCAAGTTTCGAAGATAAAGGACGAAAATATAGGAAATAAAAAACATCCTATGAGAAGTAATAAAGGATAACGTTATTTTATGATTTCCTCACGATTCGTTACTCCCCTGAGTTAAGTGAAACAGCTGGCATACTTTTGAGCGCTCAAAACCGATGAGTTTCATTCCCGGATATTCGATGTCGGATAAAGTCGACAGAAAAACGAGGTGCGTGGTTCGCGTGTCGACAAATACTCACGTAGTGATCGGATAAGCCCACCGTGGTGTCACGCAGTGAAAAGTCAGCGGGTGTCAAAGTAGAACACCCGCACCCCCCACAGACTACTCGCTGTCTTTCACGCTGGACCATTGAGTACCCGAAAAAGTATCGTTTCCTCGCTCGTTTCGCAAACACGTACAAACGTGTCTTCATTATTGGAGACTCGGTTATTTATGTTGCTCGCTGTGCTGGACATATTGCTAACAATGTGTGCCATTTACAAACTGTTTATTCAATCGAAATAATATTTCTGTATTATTGGCTTATTTTCGCACTCGCAGTTGAACTTTCCATCTCGTTCATTTCTCGGGGACGTTGTACTCGAATCTTCCATCCTGCCAAACGTCCGAATCGTCGTTCTGGCCTTTGACAGGATTTTTCAAAAAACAATGATATTACCGAGGGATTCCTGCGTCGCCTGTAGAAATCCATTGATCGCGTTTTGGGGATTTTTTTTTTTTCGATCTGTATTTGAAACTCCGTGAGAATGTTCTGTCCACCGTAGCCAACGAAATATTTGCTTATGAAACACGAATATTTCATGGCATCTCATTGCGACGAAAAATTTATCAAAAAAACCGGAAATTCTTGTCGCTAATTAGAAACGATCGGTACAGAGACTAAAGAAATAATAAAAGTCAGTGGATTTTTCAGAGACATTAAAACTCTGTCCATATTCATTATTAAAATGTCCGGTGTCGTATTTATGGAGTAGGACGAAATGTTTAATGAAGGAGATCAATAAAAAACGTCAAAATACAATTTGATTATCGTGGCTTTTGGGTCTGCCTTGACGAATTGCCAATAAAAGCAACTTGCCAAATGCACTTGCAATATTACTGCAGGTTGCTAAGGCATTATAACCGTGTGTAGTGTCACAAGCACCTGCACCTCAATAAAAGAGGTCACGAGTCCGAGAATCTATTATACATACGAGCACCTTGCTTATGCTGATTCGCTTTCGAGCATGACGATCGAGCAATCGTGTAATAACTTTCGCGTACGCTAGTTGGCAAACGATCTTATAGTCTCAATAACACCACCAAGTTTCACTTCCTTCCCATAAATCCACGCAACCCGTTCATTTCGAATAATGCAGGCACCAAGTTGTTGCACTTCGTTTTATATCATGATCTTCACCGTCTCTTATAAAATACTGCGCTGCAGTACATCGAGCGAGTCGCTCAATTTCAATTAGCAACATTTGTTGTATTCCATTAACTTTTTTTCTCCATGCCCCTCAACTTACGAACTGTTGGCCCTGAGAAGAAATTTATGCAAAAGTCTTATCAATTATGACGTCATACGATTCTCGTAATTATTTCCCACATCCTGGGGCACGAGTTCAAGAAAAACTTGCAACACAAACGTCAACAATGTGTGGCATGGATAATATTTTTTCAAATAAGAAAATATTGTTTGACAGGAAACAAAAAATATAAGGAAACAAAAATATATAATAGAAACAGGAAATAAAAAATATTGTCAAAATACCGAAAATTTTGAAATTATCCACAAAAATTTAGTTTATCGCGTTGAATATCGAGATTTTTTGAAAAAATTCAATTTTCAATCGTCCAACTCGATTTCGAAATACAAAATCGATCTATTCCGTAGAACCGAAAAGAAAATTTTGTTGGAAAATATTGATATATTGTTGGATACGTTCGACTAGACGTTTTTTTATAAAATCACGAAAGAGCGAAAGATCGATAAATCGTCAGTGAAAGAAAAACATTGAATATTTAATTTGCAGTAAAACGGTGAGTCCGACTACGATGTTTCATTTGGTTGGTATAAATCGGAACAACCCTCTTTCGACGAATAATACAAGAACGAGGTAATATCATACGGCATGAAAGGATGAAATAAAGTAAAAAAAAAAGGAATGAAAAAGAGAATCGGCAACAAGACGAAAGGAAGAAACCTCGTTCACCCTCATTGCTTCGCGAAGCTCGTTCTTAGCACAGAGCAGAGCCAGAAACTCGACGGAGCTTCGAGCTGGTTCTCCGCTTTCTTGCCAATTAATTTTGGTGTATCCATATCCCGAAGGAAACGTTATCTCAAGCGAATAGTATAATACAAGCCAAGAAAGATAGTGATAAAGAAATAGCGGGATGAGGGAGGGGGAAGAGTGAGAATGAGAGAATTCTGGCGCAGAGAGTATTGCAAAAGGGAATATAGTGTGAACTGAGATGAAGTAAAAGTGAGAGAAAGAGGGAAAGGAGAGAGCGAGAAGGTGAAGAGAAAGAGAAGAGTGTGTGTATAGAAATGAGGACGCGGAGGGAGTGAAGAGGTGGGTTTGGCGGGCCAAGGGGCCACGGGGATTGATGGCCAGCACCTTTAATGCCGTTTGTATGTAGCGGCGCGCGTAAGCGCCTCGCCTTACAGTAATTAGCTCAACAAACGCGCCACCCTGTCCCATCAATTGCTACCCTACGCTTTCTCACTCTTGCCAGTCGCTCGCTCTCACGTCCTCGGCTGATCTCCATCCTCCTTCTTCCTTCCTCGGTCTCTTCTCTCCTGTATCCTGAATTAAACATTCGATGCCTCCTGTCTCTCGCGGCATGCACATTGCCGGAATGTAAATATATAAATACACTTACAGAACGAAAACCAGAATATAAGCGGGGGAGACTCTGTATGAGAGACTTTGCCCTTTTTGTGTGTAAATGTCTATAGCTCGTGTGGCTATTATTATTTTAGTGTACAGTTGAACACCTCGATAGCTCTTGGTGGGTGCCTGACCCTCGACCTCTCCTCAAAACGCCCACGCCGTACAAAAATTCTTCCTGGCTCCTGTAGTTTCGATCTTGTGACCTCTTCGCCATGAAGGGCTGCAAGGCTGTGGAAATGTTGATCACGAGGCACCTGGACACCCAGGCCCATCATCGCTCATTCATCGTGTTTGCCCACAAAATAAATTGCCAATCAGCAATCGGTCAATTATTTCATTAGATTGAGGTTTGCCAACGACTCTGAAAGTCTTGACGCAAAGCAGTTCGTCTGTGTGGCTCTGTTTGTCCGAATCAGTCCGTTCGATTAATCAAATGAACGCTGCATTTCTCTGCGGACGTAAATAAATTAAACTCATTAATGAGATTCAACAAAATGTTGATAAATCCGAAACAAAACATGTTCTGCCTCAAGATCAATCTTGGACATTGTAAGTAATGAGCAATACTAATGTTTCCTGTTCTGAACAGCAGCAACGAGACACAATGCTGATGAGACTCGTTTCTTGGATAACTGACTGGAATTTTTACTCCATTAAAAATTCTTCTGCTTAAACAATAATGATTTGTTGATATTTGACCCAGCGCTCTTACGAAACTCTCTCCTCCTACCGATCAACGCGTTATCCTTCGATTTTGTAATTGTACGAAATAATGGGTGTGCGTCAAATGGTAGAAATTACGAACGACAGAAGGCTCGCATCTTGTCCGATGCAATAATGCGAAAAGACAATTAGCGATCGGTAGATTGGAAAATCGAATCAACAACCGATTAACGAGGAAGATGTTTATTTCGTTCTGGTAACGTTCGAGACACGATCACGATTTGGTTAATAGAATCGTAAAGGCGAGCTTTAATTTCGAACACAAATTATTATTTCATCACGTAAACTCGATGAGTCGAGATCATCGAGGAGGCTTGCTACTAGTCATGACGTTGCTATCGATCAAATTAGTCATGGTTAGAAACTGTTGGAACGTTCGACTGTATATAGAAGCCGGACGTTAGAGGGTTCCGGATTACAGCAGATTTTCTACAGTCTTCGAAGTACATGCTTTGTGTATGGAGAATAAAAAACATGTGTGTGCATGGATGTGGGAATAAGGTGCGAACGTGGATACTGCCGCATTGCCACTAGGTGGAAGAACACGAGCGCAAATATTATAATACGTTCGCAGCAGGCTGTGTGTTATTTCTTTTGCCTTCTCGACAATATTCTTACAGCGTACGTAGGGGGTTTAGTGTGCCCGAGCAAAAGTATGTGTTATTTCACAAGAATTAAATAACGTTGGGAGCTGTATGGAACGTCGAGGATCGCATGTTTATACACATAGTCGAGGCGTTACGTCTGCGATGGGATGCGAGTGGTGGTAGATGCTTTTTTTTATCTTATCCATCGCTTAATTTACTTTCATCCTTTTTCCCATTTGTTCTCGTTTCTAGCTGGAGGGCGAGTAAGCGCAATGGCTTCACACAATTTCCAACATCGAAAAGCGAATCTCTCGGTCTCTACAAAGTCATGACGTTGTTACTTTTTTTTTCTCCTTCTCTCGCGCGTACACTTACCAACTCGTTTTCACTACTCGCCAGATTCTTTCACCGCACCCTTCTGTTTTCCACCGGATTCTCCCGCTTGACAATTATCCTTCCCATATTAGCGTCGCAGTTATTCCGCTCTTCTGGGTTTCCTATTTCCACACTCTTAACTTCCTTATGCATTTTTATCTCTTCCTTTCGGACCAATGGAAAATATGGTAAGGTTTGTAGTTCTTATCAGCGGATACGATTACACGTAAGGTGGATAATTGAAAGTTACACTCGGACGAACAAAGATTCTATCATCTGGAATATTATTGAATGAATAAAAAAAATATTTCCATAAATGCCAAGATTCCGGTGCACGAAAAATATGATGAAAATAAAAGTGATTGATACTTTTTTCTCTATACCTGTTGGCTTGATTTTTGGTTTTATAAAAAAATCTCGTAAGAGACTAGCCCGAGGTGAACCCTAATAATTCAGAAGTGTCAAGAAATTCCATTCGATCTCACGAGAACCAGTTGAAAGGAGCTTGACAAAGATTGCTGAATAAAACCTCCGCGGAGGATGCGGCGACTCTGTCCTGCTCAAGGATTCTGAGAGCAGCATAACGTCGATGGGTTCGATCAAGTATTTCGTTTATCGTAAAACCTTTCACCAAATTGGAACGACTGGACGTCCAACACATCGGAGTTGAGATGGTTAAGAAGCATTTGTTAATCAGTTTCAGAGATTATTGCACTCGACGGAATATGCAGTAAGTGAGTAAGCTCTTGGCTGAGTGCGTGCTCGCTCGGGGCGTGTACACGTGAAAGAGCGTGCCAGCACGTATTATATCCTGAGCGTCGACCACACCAATGACGCTCCGTCTCTCTCACTCTTTCGCGTTTTCCCTGGACGTGGCACTGATATGCTCGCCCTACGATTCAGACGCGAGTCTCTTTCTCATACACGCTCTCGTGTCCACTGCTGCTGTCCGAACGGAGCATATTGCGTTTCCTCATATTTACGATTCAAACAAATCAAACGTTATCAAGCATTCCAGGACGGCGATAAAGAACACAGGGGGACGCCTTGGTATTCGCGAGATTCCCTGCGGTGGACGTCATCATTGGGAAATCTTCTCTTAACGCTCTTATTCTTCCTCTCGATCCTTCGCATCGTTGTATTATTCTCACCCCGTCGAGTCTCGAGAATACATGCTGTGCGAAGAATAAGAATCGCTTCGAGCCTCGTGACGATTTCCACTCGGAATGAGATCCTCTCCCGATCAGCGGAAACGCCAAAAATTCTTATTCCATAACGAACATGTCAATTATGAAATATTCAACTATCGGCGGACGGTCCGTCCGAAATATAAATCGAAAACTGACATTCCTGATTGCATTGACATTCTCGATGTATAATTATTATTATTAAAATTGTTAACATGTTGTCTGTAATTTTTGAAGTGCATTTGTCGATTGAATTAGTGGAAAAATGCATTTTGGCTCGATTCATCGTACTGCACGAAAATGAAGGATATGAAAAAGTTTTTCATTAACATTATTGCAGTGAGTGTCATCGTTTAAGAGTCACAGGGTCGTTCTTTGAGTAGCACAGACGCTTAATAAACATCGTGAGTTATAACAGTTCGTGCTTACGTTCAACTAATTGCCTTTTTCAATGGTATTTACGGCAAAGCACAGTGATTAATGGGCGGAACTCGATGGACTCCAAGAGATTTCAGATAATTCTATTCGCCTTGCGAGCAGCGGGGATATAGTTATAGCGCCAGTGCGCGATGCGATGCGACGATGTTGCACGCCGGAGTTGAGCGTAGAGAAAGAGAGAGAGAGAGAAGGAGAAAGAGAGATAGGAGAGAAGAGTCAAGCGCGCCCAACAGTTGAGAAGCAAAAGGGCGAGAGGAGAAACGAGACTTTTCTCGTGGCAAACGAGAGGAATCCCCGAAACGCTGAGACTCCCGCGTCCCCTTATAAATCCATCTTTTTTGTTGCCTGCCTGCCCCGAAGTCTTCGCAAGGCGAGAGCGTCGGGATCCTTCGTCCCGGAGTGATTTAGGAGCATCGTTGCGTGTATCACGCCGGTTCGCGCGCGAGCACGTCCTCTCCTTCTCTTTCCATCTCTTTTTCTCACCCAGTCTCGTTTTCCTTCTCGTGTGCTTACCCCCTCGCGGCGCTTATACTACAAGCTATACTTTTGCTTCATACCTACTGTTACAACCATCTGATGTTCTGACGCTCTGAAGGTCCCTCCGCCTTTTGCTCTTTCTTTCACGGCGCTGTATTCACCCCTGCATCGCAGTATTCTTGGCGGTATCTCCGCGGTGCCCTATTGGTTACTAACGTTATTTATTTCCACGTCCTCCCTCCTTTCCTCTAACTCTCTCCCTCTCTCTATAACGCATTCACGACGTTGCCATCTTTCTCGGTTTACTTGCTCGCCTCCGTTCTCTGAATGTTCCACTTTAAAAATATTTTTATAAGAGCCAATCCTTCGCATTGGTAGAGAATGCAAAATTTTCCAAAAGTAGGAAAAACTATAGAGTTTTCTTGACATTTTCGATATTCTGAATGTTGCAGAACTGCCGATGGATTATTCGATCGTCTCAAACCCAAACAAACCCATATGTCGATTATGACCATAGATACCATGGTCGATACCATAGGTACCATGGTTACCAGAAGCGAAGAAAAGTCTATGGGGAACCATCTGAGCTCTGACATATTCATCACACTCCCCGTTGCATGAGCATCAGAACCAGGAAGCTCCATAAAACCAATTTAAAATAAAGGCCCATGGGACCGAGTCTCGAACAACATAAATAAACTGTGTGCACACACAAGGACGCGACTATGCATGCAGTTGGACTGATTTGTGGTCTCAACGACCATGAATCCTTCAAAATGCTTCAACCCACCAGACCACGAGTTACATGAAAGTTGTAACTTTTTTCCGATTTTTTTAAAATACTGCACACAAATTTCTGTCTGACCTCAAACTGATTCAATCGCAAAGATATCGACGGCATTCTCTCGGAGGATTTTTGGAGAATTCCAAAAGAACTTGGTTGACGAATGCGGAGGATTCGCTTCTCAAACGCGACGACTTCAGAGACCCTCGTGATATAACGTACCGCGACGACAAAGATCATCGTGACTATTTTCCAGAAAGTTCGCTCCGGATACCAAAGAATTGAATTATAGAACAATTGCCGTGCCAAAAAGTTTCTTAACGTTAGTCTCGAAGTAGAAAGGATAATAATGAGAGGCTTTAAGTTTAACGAAGACCCGGGGATAGCGGAAAGGGTCGCGATGAAGTTTTGCGGCATCCTACAAAATAGAGCATCGAGCTATATACATATTGTACGCGTTTATGTGCATACCTGATATACCTATGGGAGCAGCCGAGAGCTCCGAAAGTCGCCGGGACGCGGTATCGCTAAACAGAAGATCTCGTTTCAAAGTGCATACATAAAAGAAAGAGAAAGAGAAAGCAGGGAGAAGAGTTCGAAAAGAGGCGAGGGGTGGACCTCTTTCTCTCGGAGGGCGATAAAGAGCTGGATACGCGGCTGGAGTAGAGTAAAGCCAGGGCAAGTTCCCGTGCGACTCGTTGACCGAGATCGAACAGATTCCCAAAGAGTCCCGTACCGTTCTCGTGGATCGCAAGCTTCTTGTCCCTATTCGCCTTTCGTGATACTGGCTGCAACTTAAAGATGCCGAAGATCCTCGTCCCTCAAGCTGCGGACCTGAAAGAGAACAATCGTGGACGCTCGCCGCGGTGGCAACCACCACGCAACTTGCATGCAATTCCCACTGATTGAAGAAGCTCTCGGCTGCGCAAAGAGCCCTTCCGTCCTCTCGTGCTGCCGGACCGCGATCCTACTGTATGCACGTTTCGATTCCAGGGGACGATTCCAAGTGCGATACCCGAACGCGGCGACCATTCTCTTTCCACTTCGTTCCCTTACACACACTTTCCTGGTATTGTTATTTTTTTTAATTCATTTTCCCAACTCCACTTCTCATTCCCTTCGACCAAATTTTCCCCAACCTTCGTCTTTCGGTCCTGCTTGGCCTCTTTTTCGTCCATGATCAAAGTTTCAGGTCATTCCTGAAAAAAAAATCACTGCGCTGGCGATCTTTCTTGCTCACACGACGAAATGCCCATTTCTGCGAAAATCATCGCGCCCTTTGCATGACAAATCGATAAGATCTCACTCAACGCTATTCCTTCGACTATTAGCAAATTTCTGAATGTGGGCTGTCGCGACTGCTTCAGAGAATCTGGAACATGTTGACGTTGGCTGGCGTTAATCAACGCCTCGGAAAATAGAATTAATTGGAAAGATGGTGGATCACCAAGAATCTCGGATCCAGTAAATAATCGAGTGTTAGAATGCAGTGCGGACTCTGATAGTCAGCCTGGAAGAGCGCAAACCGACAGAACGTGACAAAACAGTTGGGTGGTACAAGTTTAAGTACAAACTGGAGAAAGTATACAGACAAACGGAAGAGAAAGAGGAATAGAGTCATCGCGGTAGGAATGGAGGCGGTCGAGAGGAACGTTGCGATTCGCTGGAAGCGTGCAAAGCGTTGCAAAGCAGAGAAGAACGGAGTGTGTAATGCAATAGGGGGAAATGCAAAAGGGGGATTTGACCATTGTGCGTCGTCGTGGTTGTCTCACGACAGGGCGGTCACGATCTCGGATGGGCACCGCCCGGCATTCTCCATATAGTCAGAAGCTCCCGGAGCACGAGTCTGAGCAGAGATATACAGAGCATATCTTATTTTTCTATCCCAAGTGCGAGAGTACCCGGTGAGCGAGATAACTATGACGGGGGGACAAGGGAGCTTGCGAGTCCTTACAAGGGTTGGAATTTTTAAGCTCTTGGACGCACGTACTCGTCAGCATTACGAACACACAGTTTTCCATTCTCTTTCTCTATCCTTGCTCGATTATAGCGAGAGCATCGGAGGACAGTCGCTTGGACAAAAGTCTCGTGCGCACATTGCTAGAGTATCCTTGAGGCTGGAACAACGCCGCTCTGGAATATCGTACCAAGAGGAGCTAGAGCTCGATTTTCTCCTCCATCTTCCTCCTTTCTTCATACTCCCTTACTCCCTTCAACACTCTCTCCTCTTCTCTCTCTTTCTCGGTTGGCCCTCGCAAAAACTCCGCACTACGCCCCATTAACATTGCTGGGCAGTCATTATAATGTACCGGGTAATAGGCCATTATGCGGTAGTGCATAAACTTTCGATATCATCGTCCTCCGAGCACCGGCGCAACTCTCCGGTATACGTATTACCGGTATATAGCTTCACGTACCTTATGCCTACTATCCCGTGTAATGTATAGAGCGTTGAGTTACCTCGGGTATAGTGTATGCATGACCGTTGCCGGAGTGGTGTAGTAGCCCCGTCGTCGAGGCAGAGGTGCCCGCGAGGAAGCAACCGACGACATTCCCCCAGACAGGTAAGACAGATCCCCAGAGCCCAAGGGGTTTAACACACTGATCAGAATACCAGGGGGTAGGAAAGGCCAGGGTTACGATTTACACCATGCTTCATCGTCCCTCTCTCTCTCTCACTTTCCCATCCGTGTGAAAAATACACAGGAGACTGGAATCACGTAAAGCTAAAGAAATTACAACAACAAAAACTACCTCGACGATCTAGCTTATGAGATTGCAATACTTATCTCCTTCTGAACCCTCGCAGGTAGCTTATGTAGAAAAGCATTTAATCCATCCAATGGCGATGTTGCTGCTTGAAAGGATCGTATGATTTACTGTAATCAATTTTATCTTTCCAAGAGCATTGGAAATTATGAACACGGTTCTCGTTCCTACCATGTTCCTTCGTACACCTTCTCGCTGTATCCAGAAAATCAAGTATACATTAGTGGTGTTATACCAGGCGACCTTGAACACCACTCTCAGGGCTACCGCGAACCTTCCAACGAAGCAAAACTGATGGGGATGTGTTAAGAAAAAATTATGGCTTTGTCGGTTGACCGATCACCGGATCCGCGACTACCGGAGATAATATATTCAAAAAAGGCTGGTTATCAATCGATTTATTGCCAATCGTCTCTTCTGTTGTTTGCGGAGTCAAGCAAACATGAGAAACTGACAAAACTTGAAACCGTAATGCGATATTTCGATGTATATCGATGCAGACGCAAATGAAACGCGGCAATTCTTTTATAGGCAAAGTTTTCATGCAGCTTGTACATGCTCACAGATGCCCTGGGAGATTTATTTATTCTTAATAAACAGCGAAAGCCAGGAAGGTAAGGGATCTGAATCTTGAGATTCTGCCTCCTTGTCCAGTCTGCTGTATCGAAGAGCCAGTTTACGACTTGTTTATGCTGATTCGCTTCATTGCGTTATGCTAATCGATTTCTACACCTGTCGTGTGGCTTTGCAATATTCTCTCATGCCATTCGAAGCGATTCTCTGGACCCGTTAAAGACGCTGCGTGTAGCAGAGTCCCGTAGAATTTCCGCGATGCTATGATATCCGACAATTCTGCTGTCACCAACTGCCTGTCGATTCCATTGAATTTTCGCCGTTCATTTGACGATGCAATGTCATTCCGTTTTCTTTTCTAACGCTTGAAATCTCTTGACATTTTAAAAAGTTAGGCATTCCAAAGTCCAACTAATCGTTTGCGAATTAGGTGGTGAAAATTTCCGCAATCCCGTTGGGTGCTGACTCTCTGGCAGGCGACAATACTTGCCGGACGACAATAGCCGAACGCTGAGAAAGGAAGGAATGCAAGTTTGGATGAATAAAGTGTCAAACAAAGTTTTATCACTGATCTTGTCAAAAAGGTGCCGCTGGCCGAGTGAAGAGGAGATTGTTTTACCAAAATCCTCGTTTCGTACGTTGGACACACTCCTTCCCCTCCAAGTCAGAGAGAGCAGCCTTTTCAATGTGGCAGAGAAAGGATCGAACGACAGCCAGATTTAATTAGACTCTAGGCAGCCACCGTTTCGATTCGCCTCTACAGAATACTATCGGATTACAGGAAGGGCATCTTTGGGCTGCTGCTCGCACAGTAACGACCGTCCGGTGACACGAGCTTACCGCCGATGAGGTATGAGCAAAAATCGCGGTCACGACATAGCACTATCCGCTATTTCACGTGACCTGATCGAAATCCCAACCACGTGGACTAGCCCAAAAATCGTCCAATCGAACAACGACCGAGCTCGACTTGATCGTTGAATTAAATTATGTTCCACAGTTCAGAGGTCATCGGAGATTCATCGTCGTCAAACGGAAGGTCTGTCAATGGAAAATCATTCAAGATCCAATCGCACCACGATTTCTGGTCAAACTTGGAGCATCCACGAGATGGATGGATTTTTGAATGAATAGAGACAAGCCAGTAAATATTCCATAGCAATTTCGAAAGAGCCAGCTGCTGCGATGAATTAATTATCGAAGTAAAAAAAAAAACGTACATACGTTTACAATTCAACGGTCCAGACTGCTATTGTTCGAAGTTGAACGACTTCATCGCATACGAGATTACGGGACTGTACCAAGGTGGATCAGGTTGACTTGGTATTGACTCGATTCTATATAAAAGCCTAGGCAGCATGCTGAGAAGAACAGGCGCTAAAAGCCTCGCCGAAACGCTCTCTTTCAATGTTTTTTTCTCATTCTTCTTCCAATCCGTTCTATTTCATCCAAACTGAAGATACTCTTGGTATTCTTTCTCAGTAACCGGGTAATGATCCTTTCGTGGGTCATCAACGGTCGTACGTGCGTAAAAGAGCCAACCAGCGGAGAATTGAAGCAAGAGAAGCAAAGAAGTGGATGAAAGTGTACGAGTAAGCAAAACAACGCGCGCGGCTGTAACAAGACGGTAGATCGGTAGCACGCAGTGTATTATATGCAGAGCAGGATGCACCATAGCGCGCATTCACTGCAGGATCGCGCAAAAGTTGCACGATTCTCTTTCTCTCTCAATCCTTTGGAATTGAGAGGAGAATGAAAGCGCTCTAATAATGGCAAGACGGAGAGAAGGAACGCATGGGGAGAGAATGAAAATGCAAAAAAGAGAGAGAGAGAGAGAGACGCAGGGAATGGAAGAGAGTGCATCAGGAATGGAGTGAACAAGAGAAAGAAAGAGCGTGCGGGATAACAAGAGGGTAAAAAAGGATCCAAGGTATACTGGAAGGAAGAGGAGCAAAGAGATGGATAGAGGGACGAGGAGAAAGCATGCAGTAGCCACTGGGCAGTCTCCTCGCGCTCCTCGCACTCAGGATTTATATCACAGCTGTATCTGTCGCGACAGGAACCTGCGAATACACACACACACACATACAGCGGTACACCTGACTTATGCAAAACAAGCTCGCGTCCCGTTCTCTCGACTGGCCAAATAAATGTCACTGAGAAACAAAAACGCTCTTCTGTCTCGAAGCCTTCGTCGTTCTCTTTCTTCCACGTCGATGGCCCATACCGCCACTGGTATGCTACCATCGCCATCGTAGGTCAACCCTCGTATACCCAAGACAACCCTACTCAAGCCATGCGATCATGGCTACTTACTGCACCTACTGTTTCCATTTAAGGCTCCCTTCACAGAACCATAGATCGATTTTATCTTTCCCTTTCGGCTTCATTCTTTTTCTGAATCATCTGCCATTTTCATCAATAAATTCCTTCCAGGTCGACACTGTTCTGGTCGATTGTCTAGTGGATGGAGGCTGTGGTCAACTATTGCTATCCCAAACAGAGGCCATTCGAAAAATGGATGTATATCTGAGACTACACTACCGGTACGCAAAATCTACGTTATGGCGTTTTCATTTGAGGCAATGGGGTTTGTGCAACTCTCATAAGCATCGATAACAATATGGCCGTTCGCAGCATTGCACCAATGTTCCGAGGAGTATTGTTGACACTCCGGAAAGAAGCTTTGTACCCAAAAGCCTGGAGCTCATGGTGCACAGCTTATAAAAAGAGTGAGCGTATTTCAGTGACGTCATCGGTAGAAAAGCGCGAGCGTAGATTCGTGCGGACGCCTCACACGTAACCACGAGAGCAGTGGAAGCAGGAGAGGTAAAGAGTAGAGAGATAAAGAGAATGATAGAGGCCGTTTGGGAGGGATTGAGCGGAAAGAGAAAGAAAAGAGGGAATGAGCGCTCCAGTGCTGGCTGGATTTATTCCCGCGGTGACAAAGCACCTGCTGTCCGAACGTGGTGCTCTGCTGCTTCGCGCGCCTCCTTCTCTTGGCTTCTTTCTCTCGCCCTGCCCACTCTGTACCTCGTTCATCCGTATTGCGAATAGTGTGGTCAGAGCTGGGAGTGGGTTTCTTCGCTACGATGTAGGCTCCCGATTCGCTTCTCATCTCCTTCTTGTGCTCTTTCGATATGGTGGCTCCTACCCCATTGTTTCTGGTTGCTCCTGTTCATCGGCCACGTTCTTGTTATTCCTCTTGTTTCTTTGCGATCTTTAAGGCCCTTCGTCTTCGGTGCTTGGGGGCGAACCAACAGCAGCGCGACATTCATCGGGTCTCCCGGATCATTGCTGGCCCCCTTGAATTCGAAAAGAACCTCGAGAACAATGTTGTTTATTTTTTCCTTTCTGTTTTACGTCCGTACCCACGGTTACTGAAAATATTGGCTCCGCTCGCACAATTTATAGAGGTTCCTTTGCCAAGAAGCGAATGAGACGTGAAATTGATAGATAGTCCGACAAATGATTTGTGTGCAAGAGACCAAATTCCTAAACAGTCGATAAGTCACGCTATACGTCACACGCAGCGCCATCTCTCTCAAATCCGACCAAACTCCTCTGACGCCCGATCCAACATTTTCCATTATCCTACTGTGCCGATATATCTTTCGCCCGGCTGCACATCCACCGGTAATCGGCCTTCGGTCGATGCGTTTTTTGACATTTCACACTCATTTATTCTTTTATTTGAACCGATTAACAAGCATTCGACCACATTCTCGATTTATTACCTTGTTTCCTCCTGTCTCTTCTCATTCATTTTTATTCACTGAATTAATGACTGTCTCGATGCCAACCGGTCCATACCAGTTATCATAACATTATACATCCAGAATTTTTTCAACCGTAACCTTTAGACATGTTTGCATACGCTCCCAATATCGTTACTGACACTAAATTTCCTTTTTTTCATCCATACCCAACAGCAGCAGTTAAAAATGTTTCCAGATCAAGATAAAATGATCCATGGACCATTTTCCCAGCCACCGAATTGTCACTAATTACACTAATTACAACTATCCCCGTCGATCCGATCGTCTTTCCTACAAATTATAATTCTCCGAGCAAAAAACTTTTCATTTCATTATCCACGAGGAATTACAGCCAAGGACTTTTATTTTCATCATGGCGCTTGATTCCTCTGTGTCATGAGTTTTTTAGAAAAATAATTTTGTCAGCAAAACCTTTTTCGAGAGACGCATCTCTGCTCGTGAATGCATTAGCTCATGAACTTGGGTTCCATTTCCTCGTGGACTGAGTGACCATAATAACAGTGTATCTGATACTGAATAAAACGAGTACAGGCTCCTCATACGCCAATATCAGTATCTTATACACGAGTGAAACTCCCTGAAGAGCTATATGCTTGGCTGCGGTGGAAGAAGGTAAGAGGCATGTAAAGGGTATAAGGGCTCACGCGGCGCACGACGCCGGGGACCGCGAGCTCTTCGTAGTCTCCAAGAGTGCATCCGCTCAACTCTTGATGAAGATAACGCCAAGCTTCTTTGAATTACGACTCGGTCCTCGGCAATAATAAATTCCAGCAAACATTCATTTTCGTATACGCAACTTTATGTCGTCCTTAGCCGAACTAAGCGCCTCTCAACCAACGTCATTTAGTATCTCGTTGATGGCCCTAATAGTCGGTCTTCGTGGATGCTACTCAATGCGACTCTGGACACTTTGTGTTTTTCAATTTACCTTCCGAATGCATCTCTACTCTTTTTTCTCTCTTACACTATTCAAGGTTGCTAGTCAAGGCTAGCGATGTCCTATCCTCCTTTTTATCATGTTTTCGTTCTTTGAACAAACTTCGAGCAAGGCTCATGTTCGTTTCTTACAAAAATGACGACGTGCGTCGAAGATTTCTTATCGTTGAGTGTGATCAATGTTTCTTCAGGATCATAATTATCGATAACCATCCAGAATTTCGCTACGCGACGTCGAATCTTTTCCCTGACCTGTCAATCAATTTTGCTATGAACTTGAGAATCGAGCAGGAATCGTGTCGATGGAAAGGCACGAAATGACGATTGAGAAAATGAATAATGTAAAAATAAAAAAAAATGCTGCCACAACTTGCGATGTCGTGTCCATCGTCTCAGCATAAAGAATTTTTCTAATAAATGTTGAAAGATTTGTCGAATGATGCATTCGTGTAAAGTTTGCAATGTTTGAGTGTCCAGTCACGAAGTGGTGCGGTGGGAATTGATTTGGTTTATTTGTATGGAACGTAAATGCCCGATCTTGTTTCCATTTCTCTTAAAATACGTGAAGAAGAGCATAGAGCTCCCGGGGAAGTCTGGCGGTCGCAGGAGCGCAATCGCGACCAAGCGATGTTAGGTCGCTGCGCTCTTGTAACATCGTAAAAAGCGTCGCAGACCGGCACCGCGCGTCCACCTCCTCCTTCTCATCGCTTCTGTTGAGGCAAAGGTTTCGCTTTAATTGGAATGCATAGGGCGCGGTATCGAGACCGTCGTATCGGTTTGCCTCTTCCATGGAATCGTGAATCGCTTCCTCGGGCGAGTTTTGCACGCGGAGAGGCGGCTCTGCAGCGCATAAGCTTTCCCGATAATCTAGCAAACCTAACTATCAATTGCCGTTCAACGATATACACCGATAAATACCATACCTAAACGATTATGCACAGTTGTAAAAGGTGCAACGATCAAACGAGTGCATGTAAGGGAGCTAGCGAAATATCTCGCTGTATAACATTCTTAACGAAAACCTCTGTCGGTATATCAAATGTCAAAGATGCTGCACGAGAGTCAAGGAAATGGTTTATCGATATGTTCGCTCCCATCGTCATTATTGATGCAGACTCAACTTTTTTTTTTTCCTCTTCATTTCCGTATTTGAGAAAACAACCGAGTACCATCGTCTCTGCTAATTAATTAAAAATCCAATCCCAAGAAAATTCGACGTCTCATTTTTGTCCCCGGATCGTGTTGCGAACGAACCAGTTTTTCAAAATTTATTTATCAATTTTTTCTGTTTTCGCGGTTCGTGACAAAATTGTCAGGGGTAAGATACAGACTGCGAGGGATTGTGGTGGAGCAACGAGTCCCAATAAGTTCATAAACGAACGACGTTTGGCTCGTGACTCAAAGATTTTGTATTCGTTGCATGTTTGACACCGGACATTATAAAAGTTTGTAATTTTAATTTACAGCTGGAAGAATGAAGTTGAGTAAAAAGATTCTGAATTGCATGGTAAACAAACTAATTAACATTAAATACAGAAAGGTTTGTAAAAGGCGGAATAAAGATTAATCTCCGATACGAATAAAAGCTGATGATGGTGGGTATGGATCATGATGGAAGTCCAATAGGGTAGCCAGCGACTTGAAAATAATTCGATTGCAAAGAGCAACCGTTATCTTTATACCTGTCTTGCTTATAAAATGGAGGGAGCAATCTAATGTAAGAGTGCGGACGAGCGCAGCATCAGCTGGATGGTTGGCATGAGGTGAATTTACCACTGGTCAGCTGGCACGAGGGATCATGTCGTATAGTACTATACTATATTACACATATAGCAGAGAAACGAGAGGAGATGAGCAAGACGAGAAACGAGACTCGAGAAAGGACGATGATATGAGAACGCAAGACGAAAGAGAGGAGATTCGAAGAAGGAGTGAAGAGAAGAGAGAGAGAGAGAGAGAGAGAGAGAGAGAGAGAGAGAGAGAGAGAGAGAGAGAGAGAGAGAGAGAGAGAGAGAGAGAGAGAGAGAGAGAGAGAGAGAGAGAGAGAGAGAGAGAGAGAGAGAGAGAGAGAGAGAGAGAGAGAGAGAGAGAGAGAGAGAGAGAGAGAGAGAGAGAGAGAGAGAGAGAGAGAGAGAGAGAGAGAGAGAGAGAGAGAGAGAGAGAGAGAGAGAGAGAGAGAGAGAGAGAGAGAGAGAGAGAGAGAGAGAGAGAGAGAGAGAGAGAGAGAGAGAGAGAGAGAGAGAGAGAGAGAGAGAGAGAGAGAGAGAGAGAGAGAGAGAGAGAGAGAGAGAGAGAGAGAGAGAGAGAGAGAGAGAGAGAGAGAGAGAGAGAGAGAGAGAGAGAGAGAGAGAGAGAGAGAGAGAGAGAGAGAGAGAGAGAGAGAGAGAGAGAGAGAGAGAGAGAGAGAGAGAGAGAGAGAGAGAGAGAGAGAGAGAGAGAGAGAGAGAGAGAGAGAGAGAGAGAGAGAGAGAGAGAGAGAGAGAGAGAGAGAGAGAGAGAGCGAGCTGCTCCACCTCGTCCGGGCCTCATATAATTGCTGGCATCCATAACGCTGATGTATTTATGGCATTAACTCGCCTCTTTCTCGTATAGTATACGCTTGCCGCTGCTGCTGCTGCTGCTGGTGGTGGTGCTGGTTTCGATGATGGTGGTGTCAGTGCTAGCCGCCCTCGACTCACCCCTCTCCACCCTCAGCCTGCATCCCATACCCGTCATGCAACCACAAGTAGAAATAATTGGTTGAAAACAGCGAGCTCTCAGGCGGCAATATATCCAGCTTACTCCCCGCTGTCGCATCGCTTAGATCACTTCTTCTCTTCATCCCTCCTCTTTCTACGCTTATTCCGCTCCTCACCCGCGATTCCATCCTCGCACCGCATCACCGAAACTCTCTGCGCAGAGTGCACGACCCCTCCTCACTCCGCCTTCCTTATACCCGATCGTTCACATCCGCAAGCTCGATTATTCAATTTCTTTACTTCATCCTTTTCGTTCTTTTGCCTCGTTTCTCTTCTCATTTGGAAAGTGTAAAGAACTTGTCCCTCTGGTATTCTCGAGCAAAAGTATCACCTTTCACGTTCCACGGACGTTGCACTTTGTATCGGTTTTACTTTTCTTTCCTTACATTTTATTTTTCCTTCGTCATCCATCGGTCCTCATTCGCATTATCTGTTTTTCTCTTCTTCTTTGGCTTCCTGCAGTTTTCCAACTCTTCATTATTCTCCAATTCTCTTTCATCCCCCCCC
>JBAJMU010000005.1:11540639-11556182 GCA_037952995.1 Hyposoter didymator
TTCCCCCCCACTCTCTCTCTCGCCATCCATGCCTTCGGATTACTCTTATTTATGAAAATTGAATTGACTCTTTGTATTATTTATGACAGCAATAAGTACCTGGCTTAACGCTCTTTCCAGTTCTATCGTTCTGCTCCACATGGATATTCAAAACTTCTTTATCCAATACATTTCCTTTCTTTTACTATTAAACAGAATGCTCTCCAAATCAATTATCGCGACGGTCTCGATCAATTACGCGAGCATTACTATGAAATAAACTTGATGTGAAAATGAAATATTGATTCTTAAGAAATACGTGAATCCAAAGTCGAAAATTTTTTGATCAATTGAAGCAACAAACTTGCTGCTGTATCACTGGTGAATAAGGAGGTTAATAAAACTTTGAAAAAAATTGGTTTCTTTATTCGTACGAGGTCACATTAATTCTCGATACTCTTGGCAATTTATGAAGCCACTGGATAAAATATACTCGAGGAGGAATGCAGTCAAGGATATCGGTGACATTTAATACGCGGGGCAACGTATCGCAGGATATGCTGAAAGGAAAAACTTGGGGTCGTTTTGACAATTCATTGATCGAAAGCTGAAAACGTTTCCATGTCCGATTTCTTCGGTTTGTACGGTAAGGAGCATATAGTAGGGAAATGATTGGCTTTGAAAATTTGCAAGGAGCTGGTCGCAGGACTGGGCAGAGTAAGGGAGAAAAGAAAAATGTGAAAAAATGTTAAATAGCACGACAGCCTCGAAAGAATTCTACTTAAAGGTTGACGGCGTGCAATGAACATCTCGTTGACGGCCTTTGGCGCGTTCGCGGATATACTATATCTACGATAATATACCGAGAGGTAGGGGAGAATCCAGGGGTCTGGACCGTACCCCGCGCGACCAATGGTGCACATGTTCTCTCAGTTCTTCCTTTCATTCCTCTCGTTTTCGAGATCATTGGCGCAATAACGTATCCTTCTTTAGCGCACGCCTGATTTTTGTTATTCTTATATCGTCTTCAAGTTTGCAGCATTCCGCCGCCTCCCTTGGCTCTACCCGCAAGTGCACGCGAGAATGTTGACTGCAATTGCAAGAGAGCCTGCAAGTAAAAGGAGACACACGGCGGGGCTATCCGGTTACAGAGCGCCTGTAAGGGACATTCAGGTATAGAACGACGATCAAAGGGAACGCTTTAGATTATTCTCGCGGGGGTTGAGACGAACTCTTCCCCTTGCCGGCCTCATTCCATACACGGCAACTGCATTCGTCTATAACTTTAATCCGTCGATCGCGGTAACTCCTGCGATTACACGGAGTCTCGATGAGCGCGCGAGCAAAGAGCACGACTCTATGCGAAACAATCATCATAGATTGTGACCGCAATATGTACAAAAACTGAGTGAGCATCCAGGCCTTTTGCAAACTACGTTTCATGAAGATTATCGCTCCCGTTTTCGTCCTGGCTTTCTGTGGATTGCAAATGATTTTTTAGTCGCCATTATACATCGTGAAACTCGTGCTCGTTTGTTTAATGGCGATCACATGAAAATAACGATCGTTTATAATTGGCGGAATAATTCGTATACAGTCTAGGACGAAAATCCTCAAAGTAAACACACTGAACACTATATTTTTTTGTTGTTTAGACGAAAAGTACATCAACGATATTTTACGACAAGAAACGTCGATGTAAATCGATCGTCCTCGTCCTGTTTCGCTCGCGAACCTCGTTCCTTCGATCCGTTTTCGTGGCTCTGTCATTTTGTGCTCAGAGCTGGCAAAAGTTGTGATGCAAAACGATCGAGAGGTGAAAAGAGGACTGAAGGAGAATAAGAAAAAGAAAGAGAAGAGCGAAGCGAGTAAAGATATGCAAATGTCGGGAATTGCGACGCCTCGACATAATTCAGACGCGCATACTACATTCGCTAGAGTGTTGCATACGTAGAAAAGAGCACGTACGTATATTCGTGTTACGAAAAACATATATAAATCGCGGTGTGTTGTGTGTATATAGATTTTCTTTAGTGTATGGCGAGTGTGTATGCGATGCCACTGAGGATACTATAAACCTCGATACCGGGCGAATAAAATCCTGGATTTACAATCCCGATAGCGCGAGGGCAGGAGAACTGCGGGTCCTGTCCTCCCGTCTCACCCTGGACGTGTTGGTCGCGCGCCCGTAGCTGTCCTCTCTGTCTTCTGCTGTTTGTCGCTGTCGGAGTATGTCCAGCCGAACAGCCTGAGCACACGACGAGGGCATTTCCCCTCGGTGTAGGTTTACTCATCAGCGATGGCAACTTCCAGTCGTATATATCCGAAGCGGCGCCCAGTTCTCTCATTTCACTCTCTCTCTCTCCCTCGCTCTCTCTATATCTTTTCATCCCAACTTTTTATTTCCCAACTCTTATAAAAAATAATCACAAGGATGCTGTTTATACCGATAGACATCTCGGTCCCATTCCGAGATATGATTTGCGACTCGACGTCAATCGTCGAAACGTTGCAATCTTCCTTGAGGATTAAACGAGTCAGGCAAGTGATCCTGAAACCTTGACGACAGGCTATTGACACTTTAAAACCATGTTACGTGCATTACATTTTCATGAAACATACAAATCGCGTTTCTATTGCAAATATACGCAGCTCAACAAGAATCGCACGGTTCTAAATAGAATTGACAATAAATTGAAAACGATGTCGTTCCTGTGCTTCCATCACAAATCCTCACTGCAGGTTATTCTTGTTATAAATATTACCAGCTCGTCGAGTGTCGCTGTTGATCGTTAACAACTCAACGTCGATTCCAAGGATCATGTAATATTGCTGCAATATCGCACTATGGCACTTGGTAACCTATCAAATAGTCATTTCAAGAGAAAGAGTCACTGGTAAGTATGTTTCCGGCTTCCAACTCTCTTGGACTTCAGTGTTAAGCAGCAGATTGCTTGTGTCCAGTAGGAATGAAATGATAATTCTAGCGAAGAACTTCACTCGTAAGAACGTCCTGAAGTGCTGGCAAAACGGAGTCTCAACCGGATTCGTTGCGTTTCGAGCGAGGCTCATTGCAGACATAATAATAAAGATTACGCTGGCTAAACTAGTGTCTGGAGCGTCGTTAACGGAATTTAAAATTCGGGACGAAATTGTGGGTCTGACTTTAAAAAAAAATGAAAAAAACTTTGTAATTTTGTGGGACAAAGTCACTTGTCGAACGTTTCTTTTCTATTTTACAGAAATGACTTGATTTAGAATTCAAAGAACTCGGTTAGTCACACATCTGTAATAGCAAAATGCTGCAAGCAATACGTTCCCTTTGGACGTATGTAGATGGGGAATGGACGACGCAAGGAAAAGAAAGAGACGGAGCGAGAGACAGGAGAAAACAAGAGTAAGAACCGATTTTCTTTGGACGTTCTTACATTAGCCCCAGAGCGCTCGCAGTTGTCTCGAACGAGAAGAGAAAAGAGAAAACGAGAAGAAGTTACGATTGAGTCTCGGTGGTACTCCGGATATATAAGACTTTGGTACTGCTCATATAATACAACTGTAACGTTCCTCGGTCTCGTAGACGACGCGCTGGGAGAAGCATATTCGAAGTGAACGAGATGAGAGGGTAGAGAGAGAGAGAGAGAGAAAGAGGGAAAAGAGAAACCTTTATTTGAACGTGCGGCGGGGATGTATACGAAAACACGGAAAGCCGCGTTCCTCACGAAGCGGCCAACTCCGCGGACGAGCTGTGGATAGCAATTCTTAAAAGGCAAGGATAAACCGATGGCTTCTCTTATCAAAGCGTTTCTGTGTGTATATATCTATATGAGAATGTGTGTGGCACGTCTCTCCTCTGCAATTTACCCCCTCCGTCATGAGACTCTCACCCCCGCACAGGATCGAGAGGATTGCGCGCGACGTACACAACAGGACGAACCGAGAGACACGAGTCGTGTTCGATACCATTTGAGGACCTCCAATAACCTATCCCGACCATTCCGATAGGAGCTGTCGTACCGCACCCACACATGGACCATCCAGGACATCGACGTTGTCCTGTCCCGTACTCGGGTCCTGTCCAACCGTGTCCTCGTCCCTCCTCGCCGCGCGCGAACCGATTCAACGAGACGCGACGAGCCGAGGGATAAGGACGACCTGCTTGGCGTCGAGCGACCGATCACTTCGCGCAGGTGTGTCTCCGCACTAAATTCACGCGTGAAAGACGCGCCAAAAATATCCTCTCTCACATTTTAGGCTGTGTTGATACAAACTTCGAATTTCCAGGACTTAAAGTTTCTGATTTACTGCAAGATATCGTATTGTACTGATTAGGAGAACCGACCAAAACCAACCAACAAAAAACACTATGTTTATTGCGCGTTCTCCCGATGCAGCACTCTCCTGACAGCATCTTTCCAAAGGTAACAAGATACCCATCGACTGCTAAATACTCCTCAGTATATTTTCATTCCAGTACGAAATTAATCTCTTAAAAGTAAGGTCAAAATGCTAAATTCAATATCAAGCCACTCTAATTAGCGATATCGCAATTCCGTATCTTTTGCGATAATAGCCATATGGGGTCACCTTAAGGGCATGTGAAAGTCTTGTTTCACCGTCCCTTCCTCGATTAAATGCTTTTGATAGGACCATCCGGACCAGCATAAAAACCAACAATTACAATCGTTTACCAATAATTAGTTCTGAAAAAAAAACTCCGAACCATCGTATAATGCGCTTTCCATATCTGTCCCAACGATCTTCACCTCTTATTTCTCTTGAAATCAACATTTTGTATTTTTCGCAACGTATTCGTCCGAGTTTTAAATTTTTACCCAAAGTATTCCGATTTTGCTGGTAATAAATGTTTCGAAAGTGTCGAAATCATTCGAAAATCATTTGATTATGATTTTTCAATCGAAATTAACAGAAATCGTATTATAATCTCGAAAGCCCACCCAAACCTCAACGAGAACCCGGATAAAATAAAAAAACGTAAGAAACGAGCGTAAAGGGGACAGTTTGAACGTCGCAGAAGAAAACAGCAGGAGCGACGCGCCGACACACGAGGACATCTTCTTTGGTTACCATAAATAAGCAACCGAATGTGGTCAACGATTTCAACGATGTGAAACGACGGAGTAGAGACACCGGGAGAGACACATCAGTCCGTTTACGAAATCTGTCATTCCAAAGAATGCACTGCTGAGGAATCAACGGCATGGAAAACGAAAAGTAAAAAATTGTGAGAAAAAAAGGCGAGGATGACGACGACGACGACGAAGCGAACGAAGTAGCTCGACCAATGAGACATCAACTTTACTTTGTCCAGAGAAATCCTTTTGTATGTCGTTTCCCTTTTTTCTTTCGCACTCTCAGATCTGCTGGTTCGCTCGTTCTTTTGCGTTCACTTTATTATCGAGCCTGAAACGAGAATTTATGCAGACGTAAATGGTCGTGTCAGCAAGCGCAGAATGCGTAGGTGGAGAAGCAGAGCTGAGAGTTTCCACCCATCACCCAATGTCTCATGTTTTTTGGCTCTTTGAATTCTTAAGACGTGGATAACAGTTCCCCAAAGGCAAAAGGAGTCCTTAAGGGACTTTTAGAAAGAGATTTACTCTCATTTTTGTCTTGATCATTCTATTCGTGTTATCGATCGTGGAACTCAGTAAAAAAATGTAAAAAAGTTTTCTCAAAAGGACGAAAATCCCGAGGCATTTGAAATTTCAATAAAAAGTTGCTAAACATGAAAATAATATTTTTAGCGTGTTAATGAAAATTGAACAATATCGTAAAGTCGTCGGTGTGGCTTTTTCCCACGCACAAAACGATATTAATGTTTTTTGTAACTGCTACTGGCCAATGCTGAGTTTACCTCATCGAAGGCAAGTCTAGCAGGTAGTAGGAGAGCCCGTCACAGTTTCGGGAATTAATCGGCATGGAAGCAACCGATAACGAATGGTTTTTCCACCAAACGAGCAGTATATTTTACTTTCTGTTCCGATGTCTGTTATTTCCCGCGCATTCAGACTGTCCTGCGATACGATTTACTCACCAACTTGATCAGGCATGCGGCTCTCCCTTCGGGTCAGGGAACAGACGACTTCGTTTCGCCGATATTGTATCCTCTATCCTATCAATGCATCGTAGCCATATCGATACCTCGTTCCACAAATTATTATCTCCACTACTTTAAATTGCTTCCATTTTTTATTAATCACTATCCACCCCGCTGATGAATGACCCAGCTGTGGCATGGCAAATTCCCTTCTCGTTGATGATATTTCTCATTCGTAATCGACCATCCAACCTCCGCTACCTGCTCGACTCTCGTGCACAATGGATTGCATCCTCAGGCGCGATCATTGACCATGTTTTTCTATCATTTTCGACTAATTGCATGGAAGAAATGCGAGGCTCATGCGCTTCGCGATAATCAGTTGGATCCAACCATTGGTCCGGAGAAAATTTTTACGATATATTGAAAAAAAATTACCCCGAGTTAATTGTTATTTGAAAATTAACGTTCAAATGACAAAACGGTGAATCTTCCAGGTCCAAGCAACTCCAGCCGTGAAAAAACCAGATTCCCGTGTCAGAGTGACAAAAAAAAACGTTCCTAAGCTTCGGATTCATGATTATTTCTAAATGTTCACATTCTATCGTGGGTCGTTCAGCAAGTTCTTTCTACATACCGAGAATACGATATCCCGGCCGGTACGATAGGTCGCGAATGATAATAGTATCTGGAAAAGTTGCATCGATGAGATTGACGCATGGCAAGAGAAGCTGCAGCGTTACTTACTGAAGAAAAATCTGCAAAAATGTATACTTGACTGTGGAAAGTTTCACACTCGCTCGCAACTGCTACTGGCTGCAGAGAAAACTTTGCAACCTGTGGAATGAAGGAGGAAGAAGATTCATTGCACTTTATTAACGTATCGAGTGAAAATTCGTATATTTTTGTATGATCTTTATTTTCTCGTCATCGTTATTCATCCATGTACGAAATTTTGCATTAATCAACATTCTAAACGGAAGTTTATTAAATTGTTTTAGAAATTTTTGAAATTAAAAATTTTCATTATTTATATCGTGATCGCTACTGTAAAAAAACATTTCTCGTAATCACAGATACACGCCCAGTTGTTTGAAAAAATGGATTTTTTGAATCGCGTTCCGACAAAGACAATTGCTCGTAAAAATATCGTGAGATTCATTATTTTTATTAGCGATGAATTTTCCAGGATGTTAATAGCAATAATCGACGCAGTTGATTTCGTGATGAGGCTCCGGCAAATCTGCAGTTTTTCCGTTCAATCAAAACGACTCTCAGGAAACTAAGAGTGTATCGTTTATAATTAACGATCTCCTGGTCGTTTGTGGCGAGAATGAAATTAATGGATAGAATTGAGATAAAAAATGTTTCGGTATAAATATCGTGGAGCGTTTGCGAAGGCCGTGGATTACATCGACGGGTTTGGTACGGAGGTAAAATAGGAGTTTTGCAAATGAAGAATCGCGGTGAAAGAGTAATATAATGGAGGTAGAAAGCAACGGAAATGCGGAATCGAGAATGAAATCGTGAAGCGTCAGGTGAACGGTTTTCAGGGCCGTACTGGTCAGGGAGGTATTTCAGGGTGTAAAGTCGAGGGGCCCCACCTACGCCCGATTGCTCGGCTACCTACGTGCTACGTTTATGAACGTTCTTGGCACGAACCTCTCGGTTCAGTGGCACATGCCGTCGTAAGATGGCGATAGCCATAAAGGAGACAGAGGAAGAAGAAGACGAAGAAGAAGAAGAAGAAGAAGAAGAAGAGGCTCTCGCTTCCTCAAACGCGAGGAACAAGGCACGAGTCCAGTAGTGGGCCCTCTCCAGTTCCCTTCCTTGGCATTCGTTCTTCGCGGTTCAGTCGTTCCCCTACCAAACGGTGTCCAGTTATGTTGGCGTGGCGAACGCCGCCGCTGGCTAGGCCGTCGTTCCTTGCTGCTGTTGCCGTTTGAGCCTTCTCGTATTCTTCGAGCACCAGCAAAGCTGTTCATACATATTTACACCATTGATTCTTGCCAAATAGTTGGGTAAAAATAAACGTGTATGACATTTTTTCACGTGCGATTGGTCCAGGAGAAAAAAAAAGGATACGTCGTGCACAAAAATCAAGTCCAAGGATCTGTGACGTTTATCCCTGTGTGTGCTTTACGAACAAAAGTCTTTAAAACCTCATTAATTACCAGTGCTTAAACATCGACGATCGTGTCTTATTGTCGCTGCTAAATTCCTCACAGAGAATTGCCTCGAGGAGAGCTTATTTCAAATAAAAGTCCTTAAACATCAAAGAGATCTCCTCTGCCAATGTTTTACATACAAGGCAGATAACGCGACTGCGACGCTTTCTTCTTCTGGTCAAACAAAGTTCTCGAGTGTGGCAATCACGAGGAGTGAAAGAATATTTTTAATTTTGTGTTGTGTTTCTTTTCCGAGTTGTTCGGCTTTGATCCGGAGCGTGGATTCATCGCAAGCAGCTTCTTACGCAAGGAAACTTTTTTTTCTTCATGGTAAGTGAGTTTTTAAAAATTATAAAATGCCATTTACAAAGCAGCCGAAAAGTTACAGCAGCTATGGGTTCTTAACGTTTTTAACTTTTTGGAAATCGAGCAGTCGAGTCGTTTGACGTTGCTCTATGCTCACAAATCATCTCTCGATCCGCACCTGCCATATTGAATCAGTTTTGTGTATACAAGTCGTTTTCTTCATTAGCTACGTTCCTCGAACTCCATACTCGCCGAGAAAGTCAAATCGATTTAATCACCCTAATGATTTCTCATTCAATTATAATTTCGAAACTTTTTTTTCCCATTGATCGAAAACCTCGTGCACACACGTATATTTTTATACGATTTATCTCACCGACGTCGTATAAGGATCGAGTACTTACATACCGGGTGTCCCACTTGAAAGAAATTACATTCGTAGTCAATTGAGTTCATCGTGTTAATCAACTTGGACGCCAATTCATTGAGATTTCAATAATTCATTTAATTCCAAGGAACGAGTAATTGATTATTTGTCAACAAAGACGAATGGAAAAAGTTGCGGTCACGATCCATTGAGTGAAACTGTCCATCGTTATCCTCCAACGGTTTCGTATGTTTCGCTAAAACTTGAACTTCACATTTGGACTCTCGGAATTCCTGAATGTTGTTCGCAGATGCACGATCCTCTGGAATCCACAGAATCGTGATTATTTTTAATGAAACAAGTTGGAAAATTGTTAAAAGAAGTTCTCGTTGGATTCCAACGACGCAAACTGCGGTTTCATCGAAATTTGTTGATCTTGCGAGGAGCAGAGGTTTCCCAAATCACAGTGAGAACTCAAAGAGCCAGAGTCACGGTAACCTGTTAGCATATAGGGCATTCCACGTCAACGTGACCCTTGAGGTCGATGACTTTTTTTTAACAAACATAACTTTCTAAAATACTTGCAATGAAATTAAGTTTTTTTCTCATAATTATGCACGCAATCTCTGGAACAAGATAAAAGAATAAAAATGCTATGGAAATTATAATAAAGTTTCCCTTTTCTCAATTTTATCGACGAGCCCAAATGATTTGAAAAAGTTAGTCATTGCCCGATGTCATCAATGGGAGTCACCGCCGTAAGAAAGAGTTTTTTACAACCTGGAAAGTCCAGCAGTAAAATGGAAAACTCAATTACAAAGACCCGCGCGATCGGTTAACCGGAATTTTTTGTCTTGGCACGGAAACAGACAGGCGTCAAGTTTTCCAACAGTTCCTTTCCCCCTTTGCGGTCATAATGCATTTCGAAGGGCATTTCACTGAAGGAAACGTTGAGTCGTGTTCGGCAGGTAGTTTCATTGTAACGGGCGTTAGTCAGGAAGGCACGAAATCGTGGCAGGTGGTAAGGTTCCCAGTACGATCTGTGAGACCCAAGGGCCTGTAAGCATGAGAGTATTGCATGGAATTCTAAAAAGGTAAAGTCGATAAGTCGATGCGTTGGGTTTTTCCGAAATTACACAATTGAACGACCGAAATGAATGGAACGCGTGTCGAGTGATCGAAATAAATGACGAAGAAGCACTTTGCGCTGTCCTAATTTGCATGTTTCTTAATGTATCCGAGAGGCTCAGTTTGTTTCGTCAAAGAAAAAACCGATTGAGACTTATTTGCTGGTCGATAAGTGGGAAATTGTTTCGTTCTCGAAGCACGTGCTCCATGTTATCACAAATCGTGAGCGTGTCAGATTGCCGGGTTTCACACGTTGCCAAGTGATAAGTCCGATTTACTTACATCTCTCCATAGAGCTCCTCGTACGCAGCGAGATAAACGATTCGTGTAAAATCTCAAACAGGCTCACTGCACAGCCTCTCAATAATTTCTGACCTACTTTTCAAGTCCCTCTTGAGAAATGAATTGAAACTTGAGGTACGAGTAACATTGAATATTTTCGCGTATGAAACACTCGAATCATTGTCGATCATGAGATGTCGTTCATTGAAAACTCTTAGTGTATCAACGAATCAAACGAACTCTGCGAGAAACCGATACGATGGACTCGAGCGTATGAATTCCATTGACAATTTGTTCGTTTCGTGCATGTCGAAATCTCTGAATTGTAACAACGTTGTCGGTGGAGCGTAGATTGCACAAAGTGTGTCGGCATAAATGCAAACTGCATGAATTCCGCGCAAGTGCTAGTGTCCAATGGTTGAAGGAAAGAGAGACGTCGCAAACGCGTGCGGTATGCGTGCATGGATGTCAGTCATCAGTCGTACTCGATTCACCGTGACAATACACCGCGAAAAAGAATAGTCTTTGTTCTACGGAGTTTTGCACGCCGTTCATAGCCTCCCCCGCGGAATGTCGAGATTGAAAATAGCGGAGTGAATGGGATCCTCTCGGTTGCCAACATTTTGCTATAGAATCTTCCCATAGTACACGAAGTATATGGTGAACGGAAGTGCTGCGTTATGGCTTTCTACTCGAACCGTAATTTGCAGCGTCTTTGCCTCTGCGACACCAAGACTTTCGACAGCCCTTCTCGATCGCAATTCCTCGAGCGAAACTCTCTCGACTCGCACTTTTATTTTAAATAACGATCATTTGTCGAACGGAGCTGGACGAGGAATTATTCCGAAATTCCGATCACTCTTTTTGTTGCAATACCCTCGTAAGTTCGTGACTAGGATTCTAGTTTTTTTTCTCATTCGAATGACGACACCAATGTGACGAATTGCACTCGACTTAGAAAAAAAAAAAAAAAAAAAANNNAAAAAAAAAAAAAAAAATCCTCAGCACCCTCGTGTTTTCGTTGAAATTTGTTGAAAACTTTTACAACGTTATGATTTTCATTTTCATTATAAAAAATAACTCCAAACTGCTCTGGCTTGGCGAGCTCGAACTTAATGCACTGCTCTGGTGTCCACAACAAATCTCTCGATACTGCAACATCGATGAGCTACGAGAATTATTTAAAGAGATGCAGCTGCGGAAGGATGCAGTTTTCAAGAAAGGGGAAAGAACCGAATATTTTTTTGGTGGTTCCGTGAAGCCGAGTGACTTTTTGAAGATGATTCGCTCCACCGTTGCGAGCAAGGCAAACAAATAAATAACCGACGTATGCTGCAGATTTATCGAAAAGATTGATAAGAAAATATCCAGTTTCTGTTATTCGAAAACATTTATCTCGCGGGACGAAGAAGAGAGAGAGACGTGAATGCGAAACGTTTTTGCTCGAAAAACATTCAAAGTCGATGAACCGAAAAGGCATGAAAACAATGAAAAACTAAATTGCAAAAAATCGAGTAATTTGTGCAGTCAATTTTGATGACAAGGTTGTTTATGTTAATAATATTGATTATTACAACAACTCGTTTCTTTTATTGTTGCTAGTTGCCTGCACGACGGAAATAAAAATAATCATTAACAAAAATCGCCAAAGACTGATGAACGTAATTGAAACATAGTCGATGATTATTGATGATGAGATTCGTACGGAGTGGAGCAAACGTTTCCGCGACACGATTCACCTCGAGTACGTCGAGTACATCGTCCGTGTACACATAATGCGAGAAGTATTTCGTGCTGAAAGTTTCGTCTCTTCCTGTGTTTTACGTAAGGAAAAAAAAATTGTCGATATGGCTGAGACAGAGTCCCTTGTGCCCGCACGTAGAAAGTTCTTGGATGCGAGAGTCATGTAAACTATTTATTATTCCGTACATAATGTGCTAAACTCTAGTCTCTTTCCAAAGCCTGGAGGATCGTGGTATGGAATAAATGAGAATGCATCGGAGTGTGTGAAGCTCGTAATGGTGGGCTTGATTCTTTCGAAACTTTCTTGAGTTAAAAAAAAACAGTTTTTTAATGACGTAACTTATTCGTGATTAATGAAAAATTATCACGCGATTAAAAACTCTTATTTCCGGGCATTTTGAAGGGTTCGTAATTCTGCACAAACTTCCTCACTTGCGGCGACTTATTTTCATGCTTTTATAATATATTTCTAAAGAGCACATTAAGGCCACCCAGAGTGTAGCTTGATAATAAATTTCGCCATCTCTTTCCCTCCTGTATACATTCACGATCGACTGAACGGGAATAACAAGAATCTCCAATGACTGGTTATAGACCGGAACTTATCGTCCAATCCGTAGGTAGAATTTTTTAACCGGCTGAAGTAGAGAGTTGTTAGTTAACGAGCCTACTTCGAATCGACTGCTATATATACGTGACATATCAAATATTTATGTCATTTTTATAGATTTTAATATTATTTATCTGCGCTTTTACATATTCGAGCAAACTCGTGAAATAAATATGAAAAAAAAATCAATAATTAATCAGGTTCGTATAGTCGAATGACGGTTTTATGAAGTCGCCGAAAGTTTTGCTGTGTATCCGCGAGATACACAGCAAAACTCGCGATCAATAATTCGGTTCGTTTCTCAAGCTGCAAGAAAAATCATTTCACTCGATCAATGCAAAGTTTATTGGACCAATTATCGACTTAATATTTGTATTCGAAAGTATTTTCATTGATTAATATTCAATGATGAATATTCATGTTTGTTTTTCATGGATTTTTAGTTTATTGGCCTCTCGCGATCTCACGAAAAATTCTACATTTTTTATTATGTTTAAATGTTCGCACGAGCGGAGTTGGACGAAATTTATTTGCCAAGATTTTTTCCTTTTTATCTACGCCATAAAAATATGTTTTTGTTTGCGAGCGCTCGCAACGCTGGACCGTCAAAATTGACGTCAGACTCGCAGAGAACAAGGGGATGACCTAGGGCGTCTAATAACATCGTGGAATGTTGCTAAATTGTAATTTTAGGTGCCAAAGGATGTCCAACATTTACGACGAGTGACGTTATTATTTTATTTCTCTCGACGAATAAGATGGAAAAATTTCATCTTGAAACATTTTGGGGATTGATGAAATCGCATTTTTCTTTGTTTAAATTCACGTTCTCAAAGTTACACGATGCGTACTATGTAAATTGCGATATCGTTGACGCGATGTGCTACTGTATCGACCGCCGGTTGCAAATCTTACCGACGTTCATTCTCATCGTGCGAATTCGAGTCGCGAGAGGTGTTTCCATCGCGATCAACTGTCATTCGATCTACTACACAACATCGATAAGTTCGCAACGAAATATTTCCACGAGAAACCAATTTTTTAAATTTTTAAAGTTTAAAAAACACAAATTGGTTTTCCAACGAAAAAAAAATTTCAGTTTCAAATATTTTCCATTTTTTCTTGTCTCCTTTCCACGAGAATTCGAAAATCTTGAATTCGTTTGATTCAAAATTCAGAAAAAGCTCTAAAATCAAAAGAATTATTTTTTCTTAATTTCAAACCCACGACGAACTAAATACAAACGTCAAAAGATGGGAAACGAATTTTCGAAAAATTGCAGCAACTGCATTTCTTTTTGGGAATTTTTACATGAACGACATGACTACCAGATGAATCGTAAGCGTGGAAATCCCGAAACGCTCGAGTCATGAACTCACAGACGAATCACACGTGCAAACAAATTTGATCGCAATAAAAATAATATTTGACCTAAAATATTGGATTAAATAATAAGATAAAAAAAAATACACGTATGAATATAATTGGTGCCGAAACCATTGGGTTAAGCACCTCAAGCCTAAGACGCAAAAGCTAATGATTGGTGTTTGATTGGGGGCAAAGAATCCGATGTTTTATTCATCCGCGATGATTTGTTTCCATCGAATCATAAGGAGGGACATTAACAAAGCAGTTTTTTACGTTGATGAGCATTATCTGTCGAATGTTGTGTAACAAGAGTAAGGAAAAAGTATACACAGTGTAGAACGGACGCTGCTAACATATAAATAATGTAAAAGGTAGGATGTAAAAAAAACGTGAAATAAATACATATAGAGTGGAGGAGATACGATACAATATGGATTATTGATAGACATGTGTGTACTCTGTGTCAATACACAGCAGACTCCAATATCGATGGATGAATGTCTATCTACCTGAGTCTTCAATTGCACACTACAGAATATTCCATACGCACAATTATTAGGAGTATTCTTACGATCGAGCTCGTGACGTATGCATTGATTAAGAGCGTTGCATCGTTACGACACAGTAGAGAGATTCAAATGAAACTTTGGAAGCGATTCAATGAAACGAGATGAAAAACAATAACTCTAAAAATCTGATGAGAACGTTCAAGAGAATTCTGAAGTTGTTAATTAACCAATTAGCATTTTGGTTTATGGTATTTTCCCGAACATCTTAATGACTTCGATAAATAAATTTGGTACCGGAGTAAGGAATGGAATTGGCTAAAAATTCATGGATTATTGCTTGGAGCATTGGACGAGGAATTTGCCACGTTTCAAAAGAATTAGGAGGCAGAATGGGCGAGGAAAACACCAACAAAGTAGGAAATTTTAAAGAAAACTCGATCGGGACCATGAAAAACCATAAGATGCTTGTCTTCTGTGGGTTTTGCAAATGTTAATTCTGACGAAACGCCTCAATCCTGTTCCTCGATTCCGCATGCCTTGAAAATCGTGTTTTTTTTTCTCGTGATTTTGAGCGTTTTCGAAAATATGAAAAATTTTCTCAACAACACAAATGGCTTCATGCTTCCTTTTTCAAACTCTGAAGCTTGCCTACAAAAAACAGAATATTCTGGCATTGTGTTCAGCTGATTAATGATACGTAAATTGTTTGGCAGACGCTGGACCAGGTTTAGCCAAGGCAGGTTCATCGGAAATGGAAAAAACAACTTTTTCTACAATCGGATGTGTCTGCGACCGGTATCACTATTTTTGCATAGCACGTAAACAACAACAATGCTATGAAATTTAGAAAAAAAAAAGTATTCAATTTCAATGAATATTCGACGGGTCACGTGAACCCAGAAAAGTTGCAGATAAAAATACTCGACATCTGCCAAAGTCTACGACATTTTGTCGATTGGTATCCAATGAAAAATTACGCAGTAACCACCGGCTTCGCAATCGAAGTATTTTTTTTTTTTTTTTTTCGG
>JBAJMU010000005.1:11562748-11598711 GCA_037952995.1 Hyposoter didymator
AAAAAAAAAAAAAAATACGATTCAGTCGCACGTAGAACTTGATCGTTTAAAAATCGTGTTTTCGAACGAGAATGTTCGCGTCAATGAATACGAAATACTTCACCTTTCATTTCGAAAAATTTATAAATCATTATCCAGATTGCCTTGATCCGAGGACGAATTTGTATTTTAATCTCGCACCACCAAACAGATTTGACTGCTCCGAATGTTTATCGATACCTTTTGTGTTCGGGAAAATTTTTTATTGCCCATTGACAATGAGATTTTTGAAATATTGGAATTGATTAATTTCGATCAATTAAAACCAGCATTTTATTAAATTGACGTGATAAAATTCCCTTTTGTACGAAGACTCTTGTTGCAAAGAGTAAATTACGAGAACACACTTTTTATGCAACTCCTGCGCGGCTTGAAATCAATTTGCATGATTCGTAAGACGAAATAGAAATATCTTCGAAGCTGCTCATGCCGGTAGATGGTCGAGGGTATACTTGATGCTCATATTGTAATGATGGAACGTAGAGATCAGAAGGGATATATAAAGTTAGGGCCTGAGCAGTGCACCTGTGATTAGCCATGGTGGAATAGCTTTTCCGCACTTTTTCAACTGCTGCAGCGAAGGTTGAATTGCTATACGGCGCGAGCTGCAGAGAGAGAGAGAAATCGGATGCATGCGGCGACTGACTACTGACCCGAGACGACCCCGTAATAGCCGGAATGCTTGGCAGAGGAGAGAAGCACAAGTGACAAGAGAGTATGCTGCTTCCTCTGGTGAACACGTGTTTTTCTGAGGCTTCACGTTCCAGCGAGAAAATGAAAAATTGCCCCAAAATAAATACACAGAACTTGGTATTTTTTAAATATCGAGTCGAGTAAAATTTTTCCATACAATTCAAAGTGCTCACGATTAAAAATTAAAAATTAAAAACATTTGTTGACTGGAATTTATGGAGAAGAAAAATTTTCAGATTCGACTGAAACGAACGTTGATGGTATTTTTGTAAGGCCGACGTTAGCCAATGGAGCTGTTGGGATTCTGAAATTTCAAATGGTCGTAACTGAAGAGAACCTTCGAAAAGAGCGACATAGTCGTGTGTTGAACTTTCAAAACACCGAGAGTCTCGGCAATATTCATAAAGAATGGCTTGCGCAATTTTTTTTTTTTTTTTTTTTTTNGGATGGTCATCAATCGAGTTTATGGAACTATTATGACGTTTAGTGTTAACGTCGTGCGACAGCGACCCGACGATGGCACGAAGGAAAAGTGTCGTCATTACTTTTTCAGAGCGCGTTGAATTTTAGTTCGTAAGGTTCTCGGTGCTCGGTCGCGACGCGTTTGCAAAGCCGGTTGGTCAATAGAGACTGTATGTACTTCAGGTATTCAGCTCTGAATACATACGGTTAACTCGTGTGTGAAAGTGCCGTGAGAAAGAAAATCTGAGCCGATGCCTTGGGACATCTAGAAATCTGGCATTCTCCTGTTTCTGCGTTATTCTTTGATCGCGATCTTTTCCCGCTGTCTCTTTGTTGTTAACTCCCTGCTGTCGGTAAATGCATTTCTTTAAAGATGCATGAGAACCAGAGAAATCAAAACCGTGACGAAATCGGTACTTGTACCGACGAGACTCTTCTGAACTCCGTTGCAAAGTTCACTGACGCGGGGAATAGTAGAAAATGCATGTATTCCTGTGCACGCGGACACAGCGATTAGTTATACTCCAAACAGACCGCGAACTTGTGGTTTCGGGAGTGAATGCTAGAAACGTGAGAGATTTCAGAAAAATATGAAATGCTTTATAAAATATGCACTCGATTAAATTAATGACGACGAAAACGTCGTTGTCATTCGCTTTTCATTTATTTCCAATTATTTCCGACCTGCTGCAAACATCTGTCCTAGACTTTTGACTTTACGAAGACACTTGTGTTCCTAAAACTGTAAGCTCGTAGTCGTGCGAGTGGCTTTGCTCTAAAGCACGAATAACAAAAATGTCAAGATTTTCAAGAATTTGCAAACGATTGAACGGTTTGAAGGAGGACTGCTGCGTTGGCCGCCCCGCACTAATCTCTCAGACCTCCTTCGATGGTGTTTCTTTTTCCTCCAGCACCCATAGCACGGAGATTAATTTGCAAAGAGATCAAAGAGAATGAGTAAAAAAAAAGAGACTCGCAAGTTCGTACCGTTGCGGGGCACGCAACGGGTGGCGTGCGTGTATAAACAGTAAAAAAAAAAAGCAGCAACAATTTAGCGGATTCGCATTGAAGGGAGCGGTAGATATATGGGTCGCTTTTTCTTTTACCATCTTCGTTATAATTATTGGGCCCAATGGAATAAAGCGAATATATAGGGAGCAACGTACCCCTTCCGAGGCCGCGTCTCTCCCTTTTCCTCTCTCGCTCTTTGCTTCTTCGATTTTCTCCCTCGCGTTCTTTTCTTCTTACAAGAATTATTCCAAGCTGCTCTCTTACGCGCAAGTCCACCACCTGGTCGCGTGTACATACACTCGTGTGTGCCGTGTACATGAACGTAAAGCCGACGAGAAGATCGTGACGTCTAAGTACTTGAATGCACGCACGCAGCAACGTATATACGCTGTGGATACAATGCGGTGCAGCGTGAACCGGTGCACACGTGAAGAGAGCGAATCCCGAAGCACAAGAATGTGATTCTTTCGAATGAAAAAGCGTGGAAAATAATATAATGTTGAATCGATGGTGTATAATTACAATACGGACATAAAATCGGAAACTCTTTCGAAAGCCTCTATTAATTCTGTATTTACAGCTATCGGTCAATCATATCGAAGGATAAGTTTTTTGATGCATCGTTCGCGCTCGCTACGATGAAAGGAGGGAAAGTGCGCACTTTGCTGGCAAATAAAAGCGATAAGTTATGTTTTTATTTAGCACGAACCTCCATGACCACGATCTACGATTTTTCTCCAGGATAAATTCCTCCAACTTAATGAATAAGATCGCTCCTTGAATTCCTCTCGAAAGAGGCTCTCGAACAACGACCCGCGAGTGATGGATCAATTCGTCTCCCGCATTTTCGCACGCTCGATGGCAATCAGAGATTCGCCACTAGCCAACAGGACAGACCTGACAGGAAAAGGGTACATTGACGTATTTTATCCTCCTGCATATTGTTTCAACTTCAATCACGAAGCTCTATAGATATACGAAGGATTTTATATTCGTGTATACAATGCGATACACCTTCGTGCAAAGGTGACGCTTTCTCACCGTCGCCTGTAAGCTCACCTGTGAGTACACCTGCGACGGGAAAGGGTCATTAAGATTTCCATCACACTGTGTGGCTGATCCTGTCATTGCTAATCGTTATTCAACGCCGGAAACTCGAAAGCACAGAAAGATGGGTTCATGTTCGCCATTCCCTGTGGACTGGCATGCTCAAACTTGGAAGAAAAATTAACTATGCTGTATCTGATTCTGCATGTGGAAATGAGGAATACCGGGAGAACGGTTTCCAGGATGGAATTGACTCCGGACGTGAGAACCACGTTTCCGGAGGAATAACATTTATTCGTCAACTGCACTCGCCGCTTTTTTTTTTATCCGTGAATTCTTATTTCCACTTTAGTACTTTATTACTTTTGAGAATCTCAGAATAAGTCAAATTGCATCGTTGCTGCATCAATAATTACGATGATGGACATTTTATCCTCTAAAAAACCTGTCCATTGGCCACCTTTGTAGGAAAATGACCTTTCACCCGCGGCGTTAAAAATACGGCGTTTACTTCGCATATTTTCGAATGGTAATTTTCAGCAGATCTCATTGGAGCACGAAACGTTTTTTTTTTCGTTTGTTTGTTCCACAGTATTTCTGTCTTTTCCTCGTTCATTGTTCTATACGCACGAAGAATTTTGAAATAAATTAAACGCTGCGATTCACAACGAAACACTCACCGACTGGAAAATTGTAAAAATTGTAAAAATTGTATGAATTATTATAATTAGGAAATATCTAAAGTTCGTAAACTTATTGAAAAGTTTGAAACGTGTTACATTTTCAAGTTTTTTTTTCACAAAGATTCATGGACAGAAATTATCTGCAAAAATATCGAAGTTTCTGGTCGATGTTCGAAATTGCGAATCATTCGTTTTACTTTCTTCATTGTCAAAAGTCGAAAACAATGGGCAAGGATGTTTCGATTGATTTCTCGGAAGAGCACGATTGTATATTTTTTATTAATTCGATGATTACGTAATGACTTGACGCGGTTGATTGTTGTGCAGCTTTGCAGTTGTTGCACTTTTGCGTCGGTTCGTGAGCACGACTGACTTTGGAACGGCACGGTTGCCAGCCACAAATCGCGTATATGAGTCACTTCACACTTTACGGTGGTTTGTGTGCAACATTCACGTGCGATTATTGCGTGGGTGGATGGTGTAGTTAAATATTGCAAGGAGGACAATGCGAAAGGGGATTGCAATTAGACTCAACGCCCCTCGTAAGGATTCAGGAGCTCGCTCCTTCTCTGCTTATCTGTTTCTTTCTCTCAGCGAGTTTCCTCGGTGTGCGCGGAGGATTTTAATCGTGAGAAAGTTTAGCGATACTTCTCGTCTAATGTTTACTGCGATTGAGACTTGTTTCTACTCTGCAACATTTCCTCCTTCGTGGAGATATTAGAGTGACGGTTCAGGCATTATTTCGTTTGTTATTAAAAAATTATTCTCAACGATTAGAGCGATGCCAATTAAAAATCACAGATTCCTAATTCTCTGAACAAAAAAACACACTGTCGTTTATTTCTCGTCGTGTTCGACGGACCGTAACTATACTTTGTTGGTAATAAAATAATCGTGACTAGTTTTTTTTTCCTCCACAAAAACTAGTCAATTCCAAAATGACCTTTGCTGTTCCATCGCTCAAGTATTATATTGTAACGCGTAATAACATCACGATAAATGTATGGCGGCGTCTGGACGTCGATGAATAAAATACAAACACTTTTAATGGATGGACTTGAGAACGCTGTATATACCTCGTGCGCGCGGTCTTGTCCACTCCCATATGGACAAATAATCGCACTACTGAACGAGGAAGAGAACGCGGAGAACTATCTTTATCGCCTGCTGTTGGCTATTACGTATTTACGAAAAGACTATATGAACGATAGGCTACGAGATCGTGCTCAAGGTATCCAACTTACGAAAAAGTGTAACGCTTCTTAATAATAAAAACATTTACTTGTTGAATACAAGGCTAAATGATAAAAAAACGTGTGCAACGACAGTGCGAAGAAATGCTTCAAAGAGCACGCATAACTCGTCGGCCATTTTGCTATTGGCGTATCAACTATCATAACACGAACGAGTTCGCAACAAATCCACCCAGGCCATTGACTCTCCTACCGGTTCCGAAACTTTCGCCGATGCTTTTATATGGAACACGTGTCTTGATTCTTTCAAGCGCGATCCTTTCAACGTTTCAGGCGTCCCGATAGAACTTGAGCCGCGATAATTTGATGGGATCGTTTAGAAATTACCAAAAAATCAAAATTCCTCCGAGTAGGACAAATTTTTCAAATGTGTTAATTCTCGTTAATTTTTTATTGCAACTGAGTATCTTGCGAGAGAAATCTGCAATCAGCTGGCAATGAAATCGACGAGCGAAATTATGATTTTTATTTATTCAAACGTTATTGACAAAAATAGATTTTAATTGATGAAGAAAAAAAAAATTGCAAAAAGCCAACTCTCGAGTCCAATTAGAAAGCGTGTCTGTAAGCTCGGACTCACTACTTTATAATCACACGGAATTTTCCGACACGTGCAATTCTATTTTTTTCCTAGTCTGCTGCTTGCTCAAGGAATTAATTAGTTTCCTCTTTTGTATGTAATTCCAATGATCATGAAATTTTTTTATTACGAATCTCCGTTCCGTCAGATCAAGCTCATAGATTCAACCTAATGAACAGAGAAAGCCATCGATTTTTGATAATTAACTAAATGGGAGGCTCCGCGCCTTGCACTTGCTTCAAGGTCGATGTTGGACGCGAGTCTCGTTGATGTTTCTTCTCCTGCTAAAGAGCGTGGCAAGTGTTTTAAAAAAAAACTAGATAATTCGAATCCAATTTTCTTTTCATTTCGTTTCTTTGCACCGGCGTACTTTCTAATGGAAATTCAGATCCGGCTCTCGGTGCTGTCTCTTTATATTTTTTTTACGAACTCAACCAACGATCAGTTTTATTAGAATTTTCTTCGATCAGAAAATAAGCAATAATTTTTTATTCAATTTCATAGAATTTTCTAAAGATTCGTCGACCAGATGGAAAAATCAGTCACAACCTTCAGATCACGTACTTTTGACATTTTTATCGATTTATGTCGCAAAAATTCATGCGAACACTTTGCACGTGTTTTTAGAAAATTAAATTGTCAGGTTCGATATTTTTCTACGTGAAATTGTGTTTTCGTTTTTAAGTTCCTAAATGAATCAGGTGAAGAGTGCGTTCGGAGACTGTTGACCGAATCGTAGAACAAAAGGGAATAATCGTTGTCCATAGATTTCCAAGTTTTGTTGAAAAACGATTAATTTAATATGTCACGGTATTGAAATTGGAATGTATCGTGCGGCACTAGACTCACGAGGCGAATACTAATGAACGAGTGATTCCAATCGCACTCGACGAGTAGCGAGTGTCAGGTATCGATCATCAAGTTGCGTAACCCCTTGGTTCTCCTGCTATTTTTACACTCCATCAATTTCCATAGAGACCTGTGCAAACTAGCCCAACGAGTATGAATCGATCGTTTTAGAAATAATAAACCACCCCCACAGCTCGATTCCTCGTCCATCCATCGTCAGATACGAGGATGTCAGCTTTCAAGTGCAACTAGCGAATATCTAAAAATAAACTTGTCCCTCCGCACACGTTGAATAGTCAAGAGCTTTCAGCGCGTGGGTATAATAATCGTGACATCCTGATAACGATTTCGTCGTGGGGTCTATCACGACCAACTTTTCTTTCACAACTTTTATCCAAGTCTACAAACTTCTAGTCACTAAATTTTTATCTTTTTCAAACGTGTTACGATAAACATGGTTGAAATATAAAAAACGATACGAAATTTTGCCAAAACTGATTCAACTTGGATCTCGATAAAAATCCATTTGCACGAGAAAAATGGCCTGGATAAATTTCTATCGAACGTTTTTATTAAAAAAAAAAAACTAGTCTGTCAAAAGTTTTCAAAGAATTCAAAGAGTTTTACATAAATTATTATTTTCGTGCAGAGCGAAACTCTCCCTGTGGCATTTCCAGAGCAGAGTGAAAAAATCGCCACACGTTATTGTCACAACTGTAAAATGAACCAACGCTCCGTATAACAACGTTAAGAAACGTCATGTTGACACTTTTGGATGATGTTGAAGTTTGCATCGATGAAATGCAACGAAAACTCATTATTTTTAATAGCATCGCACCAAATTTTCATACCGTGTTTGTCGACAATAACGAGAGAGTCTTTTTCGCCATTCGAAAAGTAAATTTACTAGAAAAATTTCAACGAGTCAATTAATTATCAAAATAATAAATAAAAAATAGATTTTTCGTTGCATTGCAACGATGCAAACTTCAATATCATACTTTTGGAGAAACTTGACAGCAGAACTCAGTGGTTCTGGAATTTAGAAAGATTCTAAGCACCTTTTGCTCAGAGCCACCTGCACACTCGTATCGATCCTTTCGTGTCTTCTCGCGTGATACTTGAACCGTGTATATTTACATGAGTGGAGGATTATGCGGGCAGGTTACACTTAGATATGTATCCATGTTTTAACTTGTCGGGCATCGTACTGCAGGCCATACACACAGACGTAATGTATACGTAGTGCAATTATCGATCGTGAATGTGTTTGCCCTTGTATATGGTCGAGGAGCTCTGGTGGTAGGTTGTTCTATTGTGTTGAAAGCTTCGGGACTCAAGTGGAAGATTCTTATACTTGAGTTTTCTCGAGGTTGGATAAATAAACGTCTACTGGGTGACTCCTGTACACGAAACAATTTCTCTTGGAATTTATTCTCTTTTTTCTCTTTTGTGAGCGAGGAAAACCTGCTTATTTGCATATTTTCTCATGAATGAGTGACACGTTTATTTGTGGCCCATAACTCTGCAGTCGTTTAAAAACTTCTCGTCGAGTCTGCGTCTTGAAATTCATGCGTGCCATAGTTATCTGCACGCATTCAGCAATACAGGGTGAGACGTTTGGAAGAAGGAACAGCAGCATGAAAGCTTGCTCGATCCTAGTTTTCCTACATTTCGTGTATTTTGCCTCAGCAATTTCCGCCGGTATTCATAAAGAGTAAACGCGACCTAAATCGAGCTCCAGTTCGTCCCCGAAAATCAATAGTCTCACAAAATTATCGTCTTATTCATGGACTTGTCGCTTTTTCTATGAGCGTTTGTATTCGTTTCGAAAATGCAACATTCCGCGGTATGAAAAATGATAAAATTCTGTAATTATTTAATTGCAAACGGAAAAACAATTTTTCCGCAATATCATTGTTAGCTTAACGGATGAGAAAAAAATGATGCTGAAGGTTCGAGCGTGCAAATGAACGTGTGATGACCCACAGGTCTCGAAATTCCATGGACAATTGCGAAAAAATAAATTGGAGATAAAAAAAATGTATTCATAAGCATTTAAGTGGCCGCTGCAGTGCTGTGCAGTTTCTCGGCGTCACACAATCTTTCCACTGCAGTCTCTCGAGGGGTCAACACAATTTTCTTCTCGTTAGCATTGGCCGTGCATTACGAGCCCGGTATGCAGATGCGTATGGATATCTGTGTGTGTGCTGTACCTGCGCATTTTTTTTTGTGTCTCAGACTTCCCAAGACAAAATAAATGCTCGTGCATTCATTGCCAACCGATGTATACCGCGGGCTTGTCACTCGTCACGGCCACATAAAGATATACGCGATCCCGAAACTCGAATAAATGCGAAAATGTTTGTATTCGCGACACGTACGCGATCCTCCGTGACACTGATTCCTTGTGGCCGAATTTTTTCATTGTTTTCGTACGTATTCGTCTTTCGAGCAACGCTCACAAAGAGCAGCTGAAAATATTCATTTTGCGATAGAGCACGGAAACTTCGAACAGATTCTCCTGTAATCAGGATTCACGAGGTAGTTAAATGTCTTGGCACGTTTCGCCAATTTGAATCCAGCCTTGCCTCAAACTTTCGCGAGCCAAAAATTAATCCAATTTTGAGTTTGAAACGAATTTTGCTGTCCAACGAATTCCCGAACAAACTTACAATCACGAACGAAATTGTGACATAAATTTTTTGGAAAACCGAATTCACTATTCCCGAAAAAAGTTACGAGCCCAAAATTTGAATTCCCAAAAAAATGATGAAAAAATTATTGAAAATTGTGAAATTGAGGAGTGAACGAACAAAACATTTCCTCACATTCCAATGACACAATCATCGAAACCACCAACATTCCTGGATGATTACATATTTACTGCGCGAAGCGCAGTTTCGTATTGGAATTTTATGGAACAAAAAATCGTCGTCCGGCTCTAACCACGAGTTTCCGGAGACGAGAAATGGACCGTAGTTTCCGGCACACAAAGACGCCTTGGTAACCGTAGTAAACGAGTCTTCGAAGAGAAAAATGATTGTATTCCAATCGCCTGCTGCGTAATAAGTGTAGCCAAAGGCGCCCTTTATTCTACTTTGTCAAAAAATTCTTCCAGTATCTCTGCGCTTAACACCGACTCCACAAAAAGTTAGGAATCCATTGACCAGTCCAGCTAGACTCGAACAGTCTCCTGGCTATGAAAAGAAACCAGAAATTGCGGAGCTCGTAAAATCTGCACCGTTTTTATAATCCAAAGACACCGCAAGGCTGTCTATAGAATATGAGAACATTTTTTAGACGAGAAAAATAATGAAAAGGTTTGAAAAAGTCTGGAGAATTTATGAATGTTTTAATGAATCTTGAAACACAAACCGCTCTGGGTTCGGCAACGAGTCGTGAGTGTGATTGCATCGATCTATACCAATGCAAACCAAGCATTTTATTCGTTAAATGAATATGACGACTTTGCCCATAAATAACGATTCACAGGATGCACAGTTCGATAAATAAACAATTATAGGACGAAAAATAAATTAGAGAAAGTTAGTGATTAACTTGGAAAAGAATTTTTGCTGAATTTCAAAAGTTTCCGACGCTAACGAACGATCGTTCTGTTTCCTTATGTTACAGCGTTCTGGAGGACAGAAAGCTCACGATCGTGGCTGTGACAAGTAACTTGGAAAGTGTGAAATCATCGCCGAAGAAAATCTGGAGGGACAAGACTCGGAGAAGCAAAAGAGTGAGGAAAGTTGGAAAAAAGAGTTGGTAATTGATTGCGAAGGGTTTAGAGGATGGACGAGTGGTACGTGAGGATCGAGGGAGAATATCAGTAGAAGAGAAAAGAAGGAGAAGGAAGAGAGGCGAGATAGGAGGGCGTATGAAGAAAAAAAAGGTTGGTAGGTGTCCTTCGCGTCGTCTTTCTCGTATCCTCGTAATCATCGTTGTCGTCGATTAAAGATGAACGACGTAGATATGATACGCGTCGTTCTGGGAGCTCGGTCATCTTCAATATTTCCATCAGTCGGTTGCAAGTGCTCGATCCATTCAGTCGTTTAAAAATCTGCACGGGAGCAAAAGCGATGAGCTAGGAGTCGAGCTGCTGTTCCGGATCATCAGCTTCATCGAAATTGATGGGCGCGCGTTAAACTTGAAAGAAATTTCAAGCGGTCGGAGTGATTTGAGAAAATAAGCAGCCGTTGTATAAAAAAAGTTTGAAATTCGTCGAAGATGCTCAAAGCCCTTGGACTGAGATGTAGGAAGAGGAACAACTGGTTCTGATCGTCGTCGGCGGTTAACGCGACGGAGAATATTGATCGCGAGTGAAAGTGACCGGGTGATTATTCGTGCAATCGTCGCATACGATCGATATGGAATAAACTGTTTTCTTTGATAATCGTAACAATTGAAGAAGAAGAATGAAGACGATGGGGGATGTCGTAGCGGCACCGCCGCTCGAAGACGCTGCCTCCTCAGTCACCGATTCCGTTCAGCATCCTTCCTCGAGCAAGGAACTCGGTCAAAGAACTTTAAGGTCACTCAAACGAGGCTTTGGAAAACTGTGGAGGAGACATCGGGGCAATGCATCCATAACCGAATACGATCCGTGCTACAAGGTCGCTTATCTCGGGAACGTACTTACGGGATGGGCCAAAGGTCAGTCTCTCATTTAAAACTCAACGTGCTATGGAGTATTTGTGCATGGACGATTTAAATAAGCTCGTCGTATGAGGATGGCGGCAAGAAATAAATGCGGCAACGCAAGCGCCATGATTAATGGTGGAATAGGCACGTATAGGTCGTCGGAAATCTCGCGCGATCTTCACAGGCCCGAGGTCATCTCTTTGGCAGATCTCATGCCCCATTAACTCGAATCGAACGAAACACACACACACGAGATTTAACGATTAAAAAGAATTTCATCTCTGCCATTAATTGCAGCCAACTTCCTCGTCAAATCTTTGTCCAAAATCTTTGCCGACTTGTGGTTATTTTTTATCAATCTCACGCGAACCTCGTGTTCGTTCTTCCAAATCGTTCCTCCGCATCGGCTGGACATTAAGCAGAAAATAATGAATTTGTATGCGATGCACTTAGCAGCACGTAAGTCCATTAAATCGCGGCACGACCACAGGGAAGCAGCTCATTTTATTTATATTGAGCTTCGACTTGGTCGTGGTGGCGCGTCCATGACCAAAAATACTTTGCCCACCGAAGCTTTTCTCAATCGCCTGCTCGAGTTGCCAAACGATTTACGTCCGTTCTTCAAAATACATCGCTCCCCACAATTTTGTAAAGACAACATTTCCATTCGGGATTTTTGATTAAATCGTTATCGCAGCGAAACGAAATTTCATGACAATTCTCGATGCGAGGAATCTTCCATTATTTACCATCTTCGGTGCAACACATGAAACGTTAATTAATCAATGGGACGAATCTTCAATGACGCGAATCTTTTGTCATGATAAATTCCTCTGGCGACAAGTTTGTTCTTTCTTTTGAAATCTACCCAATGTCCCAATGATTATTCAGTCGCTCACTCAATCACACTATCAAATATTGCCAACATCTGCTTTTTCGTCCAACCCAAATCACCTGATCTCAAGGTGCAACGATATTCTCGTATAAATACTATTCCGAAATCGGCCTCGATCCCTCATTCTAAATCGAACTTGTTTTGCAACCATCTTTCCAGACTTTACCAAAAAGTTTCAATCTTTTACGCAACTTATTTCGCTTTTTGGCTGTTAAATATCTAAATTAGGATTTCATTTGGCAAAGAGAACGATTTTCCTTCGATATCATGTGCGTCGATACTTTGCCACACTTCCTACACGATTATTTCAACTTGGAAGGTCGCGAGAATCCTCAAGGAAAGAAAATAATTTACAATTTTTAAATCATCTTTCTCGAACTTCGATTTTTCATCGAATTCGTGATTTTTACGTCCATGAAAAACTGAGCCAGATTATGGGAAGTAGAAACCATTCGTTAGCAACGGTTGCACGTGTTTAAGGCTCTCCATCGGTCATTCAAATGTTGAAAATTTGTGGAAATTTTATGGGAAAGCAGATTGTAATTCCGCTGCGTCCCGAAACATCGAGAACCCCCAAGAAATGAGTCTGTAGTCTCGCGTCGATTTCTGCACACTCGACAAACTGATAGAGCGTCACGAAGTAATTCTCAACTGCGCAGTGTAACGAGAGAATTCGACAAAATAAAAATATCAATTTGTTATTCATGGCAAAGCTTTCTCCATAGGGAAGAAAAACAAAAAACTTGATGGATTAATTGTTCGGTCACGAGAAGCTTCAATTATAAATTCGTTCGGACGAACAATTGTTTTTCTTTTCTTCAATCGACGAGCCATATTCATAAGTTGATGTACGGCCTGCATTAGGCGATATATTCACCCACGTATTGCACCGTTTGCTCGGTACGACGAATATAGTCGGCGAGAGCCGTTAGGCCAATTGGGACGGGCGCAGTAAAGACAAACAGTAATTAAAGCCGGTCAGCGGTATATTCACCAAGGATATACATACATATACTCACACGGACTGTAACATGAGTCCGCAACTCCACCAGAGAGTCAAAGAATGTAAAGTAGATTGAAAGTCACGACTGAGACACCCCCAGTTGGTATCCGGAAGTGCGCAATCGTTCATTCGTGTATATACAGAGGAATCGTCCTCGTTGATTGAGATTCCATCGTGCCTCCAATTCTCTATTTACGAACATGCCATTTGTGTACAGCCTTAATCTTGGACAGACAATACACGCGTCCGCGACGTTATTTACGTCCACTGATGCTCGATAAATGATTTTTTTTAGCGTCGAGCTTATCGTAACTTTCAAACATTGAAACAATCAATAAAATCTAAAAGAAGCTGCTAAAAACACAAGCGATGAGGAAATTGGTTCTATTATTAAATTGCATTAGTCACGATTCGTAATCTTCCATTTCATTGAGTTTTGATGATTGTCGTTCGAAAAGATGCCTCGATGACAAAAATATCAAGAAGCAATTGATTAGTGATCGATATATACGAATCGATATCGTACGAATCTACAAAAAAATTATGTCAATTACGAAATATCGATTCTCCGGATAATCTGACGTACGAAAATCATTGAGCGAGAATTTCGTGTGCACGAAAATGTCTCTTGTTCCTCGTGGCAATGATACAACGCCGAACCATCGTAAGATCGCATCTCCTAGAAACGTTCTCATGTTTTTTTCGTCTTGTACGTTCCGGATCATCCAGGTTATCCACTCGCAAATTCTCGATCGATTATTTGTACGATTTTTTTTCAGGAACGAGTATTTCATGCACGAGGAATGATTGATTAGATTTCTGGAGAGAATCGCACTCTCAGGATGATGAATACGGTGACATAAGCAAAAGGCGGTTACGAGTACAGACGCTTGTAATTAATTATCGAACGCGATGCATGTGGCAAGAGGCATGGATCTTCCTCCATTAAAACAACATAAAAAACACAGGAACGTCGATTTTCCTCTCGATCGTGCAAAGTGTGTAGTTAAAAAATATAATCATTGAATTTGCTTTCCTGTTCATGTTCTGACGTCCGGAGTTGATGGTCGATTGGGCAATATGTTTCTAATTACCAAACGTTTAATCGCATCGTGCGAATGCCTGGATCTCGTCAGACTTGAATAACTTTTTATCGAGCTCTTGCCATGAATCGCATCAAAGTTCCTAACGACATCATTGTCGCTTGTCTTGATGTTTCATTAAATCGGTTTCCTGGTACGTAAAGATTTTCGCAACAAATCTGCGAGGAAAGAGCGACGAGATTTCATGAAATTCTTCCTGGATCTTCGAAGATTTTTCCATCATCAAGAAGGATGCCTTTCTTTCTTTTTGGGAGAGAAAAAAAGGGACTTTCAGGGCAGACCAAGTGTCGTTGACCTTCGGTTGGCAACTGCTTGGATGTAAATGTTTAAAATTGGATGCTACAGCAATAAACAAACAAAAATAATTGGCTGGCAATAAAACGTGCGAAGTTGGTGGAAAATCTAGATCGATGGTTCACTCAACTGGTCTCTGGCAACAGCGAACATAGAGAGTAGGATCGACCTTGCCAGCACACTTGAACCATGCCAGTTAACGAACACGAGTATCGATTGGAATGTCGTTGAGTGAATGAAATCCGAGCAAAGCCAAGAAACATAGAGAGCTCTTGGGTAGCTGAGAGCAGGAGAATTCCAATAAATGATTCTTGATTTTCAATAAGCAAGCAAGGCTCCAAGTGAATGGATCGATCCATATCTGTTCGTGTTGATAACGTCATAGATGAAGGAAATGAGAATGGTTCGTCATTTACGACATTTCTGGCGCTTGTAAAGCAGCACCGTCGATTATGTAATCCAAGCAGCGTATTATATCCGAAGGCAATGTAAACCAAACCTTCACCCTGTAGAGCAGATCATATGTTCTCTTGAAAACTCGAGTTCCACTGGCCCAAGGTCGCGAGCTTCCAAAGTCGATGTGTTGCCCGATCAAGTAAAAATTCTTCTCTTCAAACTTTACCGTTCCTCGACCTTTAGAAGGGAACCCACTGATGTAGAAATACTAAAAACTTGCAGGCATCGAACTGTGAACTTTCCGTCATTGACGAAAAAATAATGAAAACTACGACTGCCTCGGGATTAACGGCCCAGTGTGAGAGACTTATGGACGAGTCGTGGGTGGCAGTGAGCAATATTTTACTAGGTACGTTAACATTCAATGAAAAATCTCTTCCTGGCTCTCAACTGAATGGAAAATTATCAAGAAATACTGCGTTTCATTCAACTTTCTCACTCGCACACTCCCCTTTCTAACACGTTCGCGATTAAACTCAAGATTTCTAAAAAATTCTTATCTTTTGCTGAGCTAGCGATATAGGAGAGCACTCGTATTTGCATCGGGGGTTTATCTTATCCACCCACATCTGAGATATAACTTTTTTAATCCGTCTTAAACCTGTGCAAGTGCGAGAAGTGGCAAATGTATGAAAACCGAGGTAACGCGGGCACGAGAATATTACGAAGGCTCTGAAAAAGTGAGGATGGTTTATCAAAGCCATTGAATGAGAGAGACAGACCGCGAGATAGAGAGAGAGAGAGAGAGTCTGAAGGAAACCGAAGCTGCAAAAATAACGACTGGGCTCGATCGAGGAAAAATACGAGAGCGATCTTGTGTGGAAAGTCGAAGAAATTGGAACAGCGAATGCGGTGTCCGAGTTTCTAGACTTTTTCTACTTCTAAGCTGAACAACTTCTTCGGTCGAATTTTTCGAAGAATCTTTTCAATCAATAAAATGACATTTGCTTTCTGATTAGAAGGACGTTTTGGCTCGGTGAATCAAAGCAAAGAGTACTCTAAATTCTATTGCCATCAATCCAAATAACGATAATCCCAACTTTGCAGCCAAAACATCCATAAAAACATGCGAGTCGTTATTATTTATTCCCGACTGCAAAGCCTACAGACTTGGCATGTCAATGTTGAACAAGCACGATTGAAATATCAATTGAGATTGCCAACAACGTAAGGCATGCCTCAACTACTGTTGCCACCGGTAAAATCCCACCGACTGGAACACGAAATGTCAAGTTTCATTTACCATTGACCTCGAACCAGATTAACTGATGGAAAATGCTCTAAATCTGCGTGCTATCGCATCCTATGGCATTACACGATTCTGCAAACTCTGCACATGACCCAGTAAAAAGTCGCGTAGCCAAAAGATCGTCGTGTAAATTCATTTCGATTTAGAATCGAGTCAACATTGATCCATCAATTATATGTAAAATGAACTCTCACTGTTTCACGTGAATCGTGACAGTTTGTCACTAAAAAACAATTTCGTTTCGTGGATTAATGGAAAATGAGCGAAAGAGTCGATTCTCACAGTCGTGTCATTGACTCGAATCGAATTTGTGAAATGATTCAAGTAACTGAAGAACTTTGGGCATTCCTAATCACGTTTTCTATAAATTTTGACGAGGAGAGAATTTTTCTTGAATCATAAGACAATCAAAATTTTTTCTTTACTTTCAGTCGGTAGTTTACTTTTGCAGTAATCCTTCAGCATGCGAAGCGAGGTTTACTTGACTGAGTAACGTTAACAATTTCAATGAGTTACGACTTCCGTATAGCACGGAACGTAGAAAGTTGTTTTATTCAGTTTAACAAGAATCCAGCTCAGTTTCCGGACGATAAACGAAATACGTTTGGATATTTAGAGCATGTGAAAAGTAATTTGAACATTTTGCCAGTTGCTGCGAGGAAAAAAATGGATATTTTGTTGAGGTTGAATTTCGCTCGTAAAACTGGAGGCGTGTCTGCTCAATCGATATTTTTGACACAAAATTGATAGAATTAACGGAATAATTATTAATTAATACGCGACACTCGTTACGCGTAACGGAGCAATGAAATAGAGACAAAGTCTTGCAGGCTCTCTGGGAGTACGAATTTCTTTCGATAAACGTTGAAAGAGCCGGTTTGCATCTCGACAAGGTCGTCCCTCTTCCCGACAACCTTTCTCTCTTGCCTGGTCTGTTGGCTATCGAGAAGAGAAAATATCCTGCCATGCACTTCCGATTCGTGCTACTTGACACTAAAAACGCACTCCCTCCCCCCGCCAGCCTTCCCGCGCGGGCGCGCGAGTCTTTGCTCTTTCGCGCTTTCCTCATCGATCCGCAAAATGTAATGCGCTCCTTTCGCGGTGAGACTATAGCGTTCGAGAAGAAACAAACAAAAAATTGGAGTGGCAAACGCTCGCAGCGAGCGGGCTGTCGGAAATTCCAATCGCTGTCGATATACTTTACGGTGCTCTTGATATTTGCAGAAATAGCAAATTGCTCGCGACGTGTAAGCGACGACGTTCGATCTCGAATGAAAGATCTTGGCTGCATTAATCGTTACACGGATTCGATTGACACCAAAACTTTATAGTTAAATAAATATCTTAGTCGATCGACATAGTTGAATAGATCGCGTCAAATTAATCGACGTTTATCGTCCAATTACCCGCTTTTTATGTCACGACGACGATAAAATCTGAAGAAAATGAAAGAACTTTGGAATTGCCTTAAAGATTTCCGGAACACGATTGACAGATATCGGGAAGCGAAACTGGCGTCGACGGCGTTGCAGGCCATCGACACTTATAGAACGATCAATCATCGCCAAGTTAATTTTTCTGACGTGACATCAATAACGCCCTCTACCAATTACTGTTTCCGAAAAGTTCAGTAACCTCGGTAACAAAAACATTACGTTTACGCCTACAAAGCAAAATAAAAAATAAATTGATAAGACAAAATAATCGACCGCGAGAGAAGTTGTGATGGTGAATTCATCAGACGGAAAATTGCACTGAAAATAGACTCGAAGTAAAAGTAGGGAAAGTGGAGCACGAACCAATGGGTTTGTGCGAGAAAAAGATTATGTGAGTTGTCTCTTTAGGATAAAAATAAAAGCCTCCGCTCTATTTGGCCTGAATATTTATAACGAACGTTCGAAAAATGTTCCGAAAATGAGGAAATACGTGGGAAGAATTTTTTTTTCATTGCACAAACGCTTCGTACCAACATTTCATTGAGTATCGTATTTTTTTTATATAAAAATAACGAACTTACAATTTTCGGAAAAGCTGCCATGAATTTTTTCAAAAATTTTCTTACGCAATTTGTTCGGTTGAGGAAAAAAAACTAAAAACGAGTAATTTCGAATTTGTGAGGTCTGCAGACTCGTAATCAGCGATACCCATAAGCTCCGGAGTCCCAAATTTCGAGTAAATCGCACGCGAGGAAAAATGTATAGCTCAAAGGATTAAAGTCTCAACGAGACGCTCGATGTTTAATGATCGAGAATTCCCGAATGGAGAAAAAACTCGAACCACGTGAATTTCCACGACCTCGAAACCGAGTATCACTTTCACTTAAAATTTAGCCAATTTGTTAAAATTTAAAAAACACTTGATTGAAGATTCTCGCGAGTATTCTCGCGAGTATAAGGCGCGAATGGCGCCTTTCAATTAAGAAGCCAAATGGCAGGTTATCTCGTAAGATAATTTATTAATCGTGAGGCGGATGAATAATTAGACAAAGTGTGATTATTTCCGCGCGAGATCGCGTTAATAGTTTGTTCTGCGTTTTGCACTTTGGCTCTCGCTGACGTACAAAAGTAAAAAAAAAAGTTATCTAGTCCACAATTATCTTGTTCTTGCAGCGAGCTACGTCAGAGGTGTGCAAAATTAAAATCGACCATCTCCATATGGATACGCTAATTTATTTTTACGACGAGCGAATATCATCGTAGTACATAATACGTAAGATGTACTTGTCCTGGCAATGTCCCAGTAACGGTACAATTTTTCCTTTTCAATAAATATTCCTCACTGTCGATAAACTTTGTTACGAAACACGCTATTACGTCCTGAGCCTCGACATGGGTTCGAACTTGATTGACATTTCAAAGCAAATGAAGAAAAAAGGTTTAGAGGTTTGAGGGATTTTAAGGGCTCACGTAATCTTCAAATTGAAGGTTAAAAATTTCGATTTCCGAGTCGTTCACAATTTTAATCATTTCTTTCTACAACTTTTTTTTTATTGTTGGCTCATTTTTTATTTAGATTCGTCGAGGAAGCGCTGAAAAAAACGAGATTCCTTGGTATTCGTCTTTGATGAGAAATTTTTTGGCGACTCGTAAATTATTTGCTCAATAATGTGAATCGAAATTAAAAAAATCGTAATTTTTTTAAATTCGATTCTCCGGAATGCAAATATAAATCGATATTGCATGAGGTTTTCTTTTCTCCAACTCATCGAACTTGCTCCTAATCGATGAAAAAGATTCCCTGGATATTTTTCATGGGGCCACGCAGCCACAAAAAACCTTTGATTCGATGGTGTGGAAAAAGAAATTTCTAGCAAACGTTTCTCGAGCTTGCAGTATATTGAGCGAATAACGAGTCGATCAGTTTGATCAAGAGGACGAATTGAATCTGCGAGTATAACTCTTGTTCTATTCGCGGTCGTTTATCGCGTCTATTCCGCGAATGATTGTCAGTAATCGGTTCAATTGACCGAGCATTAATAATCGATAACGCATAATCAGGGAGATCGAAGATCGTTCTCGAAAACTCATCGACTCACAATTGCAACCCAAATTTTTATTTGTGCTTGTGAATTTTTAACTTCCTGGGATTCTTTCAATCCCGATTGCGAGGAACGTCGTCATTGTCGTTGTTGGAAATATTTGAGCTTCGAATTTTTTTCCCAACTCGCAAGTTTACTGACCTCTCGTTGTAGGACATGTTGTGCAACGCACATAGTATTTTAACGCACGATATGCTGTTAGGATTACAGTAGTTTACGGATCGCACAAAAGTACCGATACTTACGGGTCTGCTCTATGGCGTAACAGTATCACGATATTTTCAACGGTTTGTCTGCAGCTAAAGAAAGAGAATCCGGGACAAGTGCTTAGTAGAGTTTATACATGTAGAGCATGACTCAATTTTTTCTGGAAGATTGCTTCGCGTCCCGAGGGCGCTCCTCACGAGAGATTTCCCAAGCATCGATCTCTCGAATGTAGGAAACAAAAAAAAAGCTACGATATGAACGTGTAACGTCTTTGCCTCTCAATCGTTCTCGAAAAGACTGAAATAACCTGGAGGGCAAAACGTGGGGACCTTCGATCTGCCATGGTGACTGAAAATTCAATTGGATCGACTCTGGACTCAATAATCAACGCCTACGGACTAATGGGTCTCGCCGAAAATCTCTGACGAGCATTCGAGACTTTTCTCGATTTGTCGCATTTTTATTACAATTTCCATTCGGAAAATAATTCTCAATCAGGTTGATCTGAATTAGTCTCGAGAGACCTTGATGATTGCAATGAATTTGGATGCCATAGTCGTTGGTCGGTGAATGCCCAAGTCGCAGGCATCGAAATGAGTGAAAAATATTTTTTTCTTAATTCTATTTGATTATTCCACTGCTTCCCTCGATTTTCTTTACCATTTGCATGCCGAAACTTTTTCTTCCTCCTTTTCCTTACAGCGATGAACTGCTACTTTGCCCACTTTTTCTTTCGATCGTTTTCTTCCTGTCCTCAAGCCCTTGATATTTTTTTTCCTCGCTTGCCCCCATTTTTATCAACCACTCTCGATCGCGAAGGCCATGAGCGATAAGGGTGGTCAGACACGCGTTTCACTAATCGAGTTCCCTTTTAATATGACTGTGTCAATAGGTCGTGATCCAAGTTCCCTGATTGAGTGACCTTCGCCTCAACTTCATATTCCCTTGTCGCTCTAAATCTTTCTCTCAACCTTGACCACATTTTTTTCCCGCGTCATTAAAAGGCTCTTCGTCTTTTCCTCTAATCTACACATTCTTTATCAAACTTTTAACATCGCTTTTTCGTGAGACTTTCACGTACGTAGACGTTTGTCTAACGAAGCACACCATGATACCTTTCGCCGCTAGAAACCAACTGCTCTGCCATCACACGCGCCCATCTAACTCGCGTACCCGGAAACGGAAGTTCGCATGACGAAAATTTATGAGACATAATATTCGGAAGGTATTCCCATGACGAGAGGTCAATGGTTTTAGGTTTTGGTTCAGCAATTTCATATTCTTTGGAGATTCATTTACTTCGAGGATCGTCGAGTTAGAACTTTTCGTGCATATGCATGAGAAAAATTGAAAAAACGGGCCAAGATTTTTTGGGTCTCGATTGAACGAACGATAGAGAAAAATCGAGATTCACAGTCTCAAGAAATTGAAAAATAAAACTCGAATGGAAATTTGAATATGAAATTATAATGGAAAAGAAATTTTCACGATGGCTGCATCGATTGAGAAATAAATTGTTTCGCAGTATTCTGGCAAAACATTCGCCGCGATAAATATTTTTCTCCGATCACGTATTCAAAGCGATTTGAATTTATCGAGAATGATAACATTTTTTCAGGCGAAGGTTGCGTCGAGAAGCCGGTATCAACGCTCTGGCGTAATTACGTTGGCAGCAGTAGGCCCGATGTAATGATGAGACTGACCGTTACGAACGGTGGGTTAACGGCTACGACCAAGGACCATGGATTGACCGAATATTGGGCCCATCGAGTTACTTATTGCGCTGCACCAGCCTCACACCCACGCCTTTTTGTTTGGGTATACAGACACGAGGGACGTAGATTAAGGCCGGAATTGAGATGTCACGCTGCTCTCTGTTCCAAAGAATCGACCGCACGAAGACTCGCCTCGACTCTCAACGCCCGCCTCCATCAGGCGCTCCTCGAATTCCGTAGAGACAAAGTTTCACGTCAAAACGCCAGGTAAGCCCTTTCGCGACAATTATGACGCATTTTTATCAACATTTCACGCGTACGTTAGAAAATAAAAATTCTAATCGATTATTTCTTTCCCATTTTTCGTCAATTTTTTTATTTTACTGAAATTTTCATAAAATTTCAAAAGTAAAAATATTTTTCAAAAGTTTCTGAAAAAACGATTTTTTTTCATTCAAATAATTTGTTTAGCTAAAAGTTTCCGGCTAAATACTTTATTTATGCTCGAACGAAGATTTCGAGAGTGCACGTTGAAAGTATATGGTACGCGGCAGACCACGAAGATTTCGAGAGTGCACGTTGAAAGTATATGGTACGCGGCAGACCTCGTGAGCCCGATAAATGGGATGAAAAAAAGTTTTTAGGTGACCGTGTCGTTTCGTAGCAGCAAAAAGTAATATTCGTAACCAAAATTGCGATCACGTTCAGCAGCAACGATCGTGAGTAACGGTCTGCGCGGCATCGCGTATATTGAGGAAAGAAATTTCAATTGCGTTAAATTCCGTTACATTTTTTTATCACTGAGACTTTTTACAAAATTGCTAAGTTCTGTTTGAATTTGTTTGACATTGGAAACGTGCCTGAGAATCCAACTGTGCAAAGATTTTTATGATTTCTTGTAATCACCGAAACGATAATGAACGACCTTGAGATTCATCATTAACTCGACATTGTCCGGAGTCTTTTGAAGAAAATGTTTCGTATCAATTGTTAACATTTCGGTCCTTGAATTTCTTTCGGGAATTTTTTTGTTTTTTTTTTATTTTTTTTTGTTTTTTTTTCAAATCTTGAGAGTCGCCTGATCGCGAATGAATATTGAGAGAATACGTTGCACGACTGTAAATTGACGACAATTGAATGCACTCCCGATTGGAAAGTGTGTGGACGAGGAGCAGGTTCGGGGCGAGAGAAATCATTGCACCGTCGTTGCAACTCGAGGCAAAGATAAATGTTTGAGAACGAGGAGTAAAGTGCACTGGACGATTTGAAACTTGACTGGAATGACCTCGTGACATAATGACCCACGGGAACCCGTTGTTCATAATTTCTTGACAGATTGTCGCTGGCGAACGCAGTGTACGAGAATCCGTCGCTTCCGCGACGAAAAATTTTGCTCAGTACGGGAGGACAGAACTACAGGCCACCTCTGGAGAGATCGAAAAGTGCACCAAAACTCTCTGCCATCGAGGAAGACGCAGTTGCCGAAGAAATCGAACAGAAAAGATTGCTCGAGGAGCTCAGGTAAATTTTCTTTTTTCATTCTATTTAATAAAACGAATTCGTAGGACGTTGGAGAAACGGAAATCGTTTGCCCTGTTTCCTGGACTTTTGCCAGGCACCTTTGGAAAAACAGTTTTTTCAAATCGGGGAAAAAAAAGATACAAATGCGAAAACTCGAAAGTCGTCGATCAAACGAAACTGAGCGTGGAAAAAAATTGTGCAACGAAATTGAAACGAATCGGGTGATTTCTGTAAACGAATTCCCTCCTTTTTGCTTCTTTTTGCTGCGACATCGAGAAAAGTTGGAAGTAGGAAACTGCGGGCGGTAAACAACTGAAAGTTTATTTAAGGGAAGTTATCCTTCATTTCATTGGATTTTTGCCAATTATTTCGGAGGGCAAGATAAATATTGACGAATCAGATGGTTACTCCGTGCTGATTTCCAAAAACTCATGAATTCTTGAATTTTTCATTTTCGAGTATCAGCCTCGAGGAAACTTGGTCGTCCTTCAAAAACGATGAGGAAGCAATCACCGAATGGCATTTGCATACCTGTTTTTTTACGTAATCCTCATCAGCTGTATGCCAATTTCGGTGTGAACATTTATTTCTCTCCTTTTTTATGTTTTTATACGCGGATCAGCTCGACTCCAAAATTTGGTATAATTTTTCCATAAAAACCGGAATTACGTGAGTTTTGACTAATTTTTTGTATACGTCAATCGCCAATCAAATATTTCACATTCCCTTGTATCACGATTTTAAATAATCGTCCGCGGAATATTTTAAATCGCATCGACGATATTATTTCCAATCCGCAGAAAAAGGCAAATTTTAAAAATTTAAACAATTATTTCAATTTGCGCAAAAACTTCCCTTGGAATTCGCTCACCTGCATAACTCGTTGAGACTCCGACCTTGATGACGGAGAGGCCCAAAAAAAATTGAATACAATTTTTCTGCAGTTTCCGATTTCTATGAAATTTTTCGAGTTTCAACCTGGGAAAGAATTCGAACAAAATTAAAGCATAATTGTTTCAAAATGGCGAAGAAATGGTGAGAAAAAAATTGCACAAAAAAGTCACATTGTCGCCATGACGAATGATAAAGATTCGTTGAATTTGGTAATTCAGTTTAAAAGACAAAGTTCGACTCGTGCACGTTCGTCGAACGAGCTTGAGTTTTTCTTCTGAAAAGAATTTTTTGCTTTAGTAAAAAAAAAGCGACGACCTGGAAAAAGTATCGTCGGGACTTTTAGGAAAAATACATTAACGACAAAAGTCGATAAACAATTTGGCAAAATTTAATGTGAAGTGTGAAAAAACGTCTGAAAATTATGAGTTTGCAATTTTTTTTTTCAATTCTCCTTCGCCAAAGTCTTTTCTCAGCAATTTCCAACTTCGTGCAGTCCAACATGCGAACCTTTGATATTTCTCTGTTCTTTCCGAAACGAACTTGTTGCCTCCGTTGCATAGAAGAGAAAAAAACTTTTCACGTGCGGATTTCGTATTTTTGTGTTTAATACAAAGTCGATATTTCAAGGGCAGACCTTTCAGGTCTGAAAGGTTAATTACCGTCGGGTTTGTCAGTCGTTGTTCCGTCGTCGGAACATTTACGAAAACAAAGTGAAAAAAAAAAACAACAAAAAACGTTGAAGAAAAATATTCCACGGAGATACTTCCTTAATTGAACAATCTCTTATTTTAATCATTTCGACTCGTCCGAAAACCCGTTTAGCTCGACCGTTTGGCATTTCATAGTACTGTTGCTCGCTCCCCTCATCGCGGATCTTTCCGAATTAACATCGATTCCGCGGCGCAGCATTAACTAAAACTTCGTAAACTTGTAATCGACCGTGAGATCCAAATTGGCAAAATTTCACGTCAATTTTATAGACCAAAAAGCCGCCAATATTTTTCGATTAAATTCCACGAGTTCAGAAATTTTTTCCGAGAACCGAAATTAAATGAACATAGACTGAAAACGAAATTTTTTCTGAAAAAGATGCTTCGATACGTTCGACTAAACGTTTTTTCGAATAATCCCAAAAATTATGTCAATGCAGTAGTAAAAATATTAGAAAATCTCTTCGGAAGTAAATTTTTGTCGTTCTACTCGTAAATTTCACTGACAATTCCATTAAAAACCAAACATACTGTCAAAATAACGAAAATTTCGAAAAAATATTTAGTTTACCGTATTCAACGAAATATCGACGATTTTTAACAAAATTTTATTCCCACAGTAGAAAAAAATTCCAAGTCGATTTTCTTAAAAAAAAAAAAAAAACCAAAAAAATGGGAAAAGTGGGTAGTGTCGAAAGTGACGTTAAGAATTTCATTAGGAGTTTGATCGTTAGCCTCCAGAATCGATAAAGCAGAATATTCCAATGAGGTCAACGAACTTGCTCAATAAAGAAGAAATTGTTTGTTTTTTATAGGTCATTGGAGAATGTGGCACGAAGCTGGCAGGATCAGGATGGCTGGAGGCTGGCAAGGCTGGTGGATGCCCTAAATCGTGCCGGCGCCTCGAGCGAATATTCGGACGAAAATGGAAGTATATCGAGCGGGTGCGAGACGGCGAGTACATCAAACAGCGAAGAGAGAGTCCCGGGAACTAGTGATCATCATAATAATAACAATAACAATAACAATAATAATAATAATGATAGTGAGAGTAGCGAGAATGCGAGTAACGAAACGAGCGAGCCGCGAACGGGACGACGAGTAATATTCGCCGATGATGTTTTACGTTCGGTAACGTCGACGGGTCCCGGTCCCCGAAGAAATTCCGATGGTTCTCCAAACTTTATGACGTGCGCCGGAAGCCCGAGATTTCATTGCTCTCGCGTCAAAGGGAGAAATCGTTATGGAAAAGAAAAAAGCCTCGACGACGAGATGATGGAAGAAGAAACCGAGGAAGAAGACGTCGAAGAAACCACTAGACACGTCTTCGACTTCGAGGATCCTGAAGACTTTGAGGAGGTCTGAATTAATTTCCATTAATTTTTTTTTTTTTCACTAAATTTTTTTGTTTTTCTGTTTTTTTTTTTCGTTGGCAATGTCGTTAGAACTTATCGGCTTGTTGCACATTCTGTTCTGGTTCGTGAGCTCAATCTTGTGGAAAATTCGTCAAAATTGCCGAGTGATTTTTGTGGAGAAATTTTTCAAAACGCGATTTTATTAAAAAAAATTCTTTTTATGAAGTTTGGATGAAAATTTGGTCGAATGAGGAGAATCCTATCCGGAAACATCCATGTGGCGGGAGCTCGAATAAATTTTGCGCAAAGAAAAACTTTCGATTGCAAATATTTCGGGTTTTTGGATTTTTAAATTTTTTATGATTATTTCGAGTCGCATCTAACCGTTGACATTTGAAATTTCTCAGGTCGTTGACTACACGCCCCACGGTGAAAGTCCGAGCAGATTGGAGAACGCAACAGGAAGAAGAATGGACGTGAAAGGTGAAAAGTATCCGAGCATAATGCGTCAAGTGGACAAGCTGATAGAGAGCGAAGAAACGACTTTCTTGACTCTGGATTCGTTGGATGAGGAAGAGGCGGACAGTGACGAGAGCGGTTACGTCGAAGCGCCGCCAAAATCTCTTCTTAGCCAGGAGGAAGTTGGCAAGGATTCGGAGGAGCGGTACGACTCGATGGATGCAAAGACGAGCGTGGAAAACGTGGCGACGATAATGGTCGAAGAGACGAGCATAATTTCGGCCAAAATTCCGGTGACCAAGACGCAGGAAGATCGTAAAACCGAAAGAACGATAAAAGATTATAATTCGATGGATGAAAAATGCTCAAATTTACCATCGGAAAAATGTCTCAACCAAGAAAAAACCGACGACACGACGAATAATAATCAAAAAATCAAAGATCGTGAAAAAGTTGATTTCATTAAATGTCCGATATCCGAGACGATAAAAAAACTGGCAAACGCTTCCTTAAGGTCATCCAAGTCCCTGGAGATCTCGACGAGCACGTGCCTCAAGGCACTCAACAACCTCAAGACCTCAAAGTCATTCGACAGTACAAGGCAGTACGTCGAGAACGAAGAAGAATCGCCGAGTCTCCATCAACGTAAACAACTGCTCGCCCAACAGGGAGTTAAAGTTTAAAATCGAAATAAAAAACACAAATTTCCACTTCGGGTTCGTGAATTATTTTCACGATTTTATTCCCCAAGGAACCTCGCAATATTTTCCACCCAAAAAACCTCGAGATTTATCTCAAAGTGACAGTAAACAAAATAAAAATTATGGCAACGTTATAACATGACAAGAAGCAACCATTTTCCATGTAAATACACACACGAGTGACCTTTCAATCGATCGATGTTTATCGATATTTGTGTGATCCGAAAACATCAAAAACATACACGCAGTGACAATGGAATGGAAACTCAAGTTTCAACAGCCTCATTGATATTTCAATGAAATATTATTATGGACACTTAGTGACGATTATTTTGAGCAACGTGAACATTTCATGCTGCGTACACATGACGAACAAGTTATTTATGTTAAGTATCTTCTTATTCCGATTGTTTGAGAGTGATGTATTTTATAGAGTATCGTACATTATTTTTTTAAGGGTTTCGAGATAACCCTCACAAGCTCATTCCCCCGAATACGTCGACCCAGAGAGTCCCATCGTTTCGATTGATTAAAAAACAAATTTTATTCGACGTTGTTGATTTTTTCAAGTTTTTCGAAAATCAACACTACATTTTGGCTCTATGGACAAAAATCGTTTCGGAGGATGAATAATTCCAGAATTAAAAACGAAAAATCGAATTTACTGGATTTTTGGCTCCTCTGGGTTAACGCAAGCTCTTAGTAAAACCCTGCGATCTACTGTGAGCGAGAATCATCGCGTCAAAACTCTATTGACGTCTAAAAATTTTCGTACTCGATCGAACTAGGCTGCAGAATTCGTGGCAGAAAAAAAAAAACGTAAATCCTCAAGGTCGTTCTTGAAAATCATTCAAATTTACGAATTTTTCAAAGAATTTTTATTATTGCTAAACAATAGAATTCAAAGTTGGAATGAAAATTTTGAAAATTGAAAAAATTCAAATTGTGGATTTTTGAGCAAAGAAATTCACCAACATCTCGACATTTTCGTAGCCTCCAATAAAACAGATCGGTCTGAACTGGGCAAGAAACTTTCGTTGAGCCAAGAAATTTATTTTCTCAGTAAAAAATGATCAATCTCGATTGAGTACCATCTCGTTAATCGTCACGAATTCACCAATTTTTGTTCGTACTCGAATACGAAGTATAAACTTGTATTTTTAGAAAAATCAAAATCTAGAATATTTCGATAACTCGAAAATGTGCGTATGGTAAAAAAAAGGAGAATCTTCAATAAAGAAATGAGATTGATATGTATTGTGAGAGCTGTCATTGCGCCAATTCCCTGTCAACAGAATCGCTCAATATTTTTCGATGTGAAAAACGAAATTTTTTATTCCGGAATTTTTGCTGCATTTTTATTTTCACTCCTCGATCAATTTAATCGTGAATTTCGATTGAAAAAATGAGAAGATCCGATGGGAAAATTCCGCAGGAAATATTAAATGTTGAATGATAAACTTTTGCATGTTCGTTTTTTGGAAATTCAAGAAAAACGACAATGTGCAAGATTTTTTAGCGCAATTTTCGAGAGAAATATGAAATTTTTTAAATCATCGTTCCGCAGCCGAAATCTACGATCGATAAAGTTCCGTTTTATTTGGAATTAAAAAGTCGACGTTCGGTTGTGCACTCGAAATAAATACAGTCAGTGATTAAGCCGGAAGCGAGTGTTTTGACAATAATTCGTAATTTTCTGGCAACGTATTTCCTTTCGTATGTACACTCGATTATCGCCTTCGAAGAGCCATCAATCATACGCCATCGAGTCACTTGGTTCGGTAGAGAATCAATGTTGACACGAACGATCAACCGGAAGCGAGTCGTTCGGGCAAATACGCGGTTCACGTATTTGTAAACCTCTGCGATCGAAGATTCACAAGTGTGTTTCTCACGATAAATTTTTCAAGCGTTGACAACGTGCTGCGAGTTATTTGTGATCAATTTCTTTAAGCAGAAAAAATGCAACTTCCACCGACGCTTCTCGCATTTTCGTGGAGTAAAAAAATAAAGAAAAAAGACGAACTTGTAAATTTTGTTCAACAATTTTCTTGTCAAATGCTTTTCGCGGTAATCACGGTCGCCGCTGCGACGCCAGAATGAAATTATTTTGTTTCCTCTTTGTGCGTCGAGACCGATTTTGTTTCCACGCGCTCGTGGATTTGAAATTTGGCCAATTTTTTTTTTTCCTTTCACTCGGAACGTAAAAATGATGACGTTTTAAAAAGAAGTGGCTCGACAAAGACTACATAATTGTACAAAGACGCTCTATACCCAATTTTATCAAAATCGCGAGATAAAATGTTTACCGTCTTCGAGAATAAAAAAAAAAAAATACGCATTTTCGCGTTTCAGTGCCGATGGAATCGACACGAAATTTCTTTCTCATATATGTCAAAATATTTCCGAGACGTTCGCGGTTTTTTTTATCTCTCTAGGTGCACGTGAAGCCCCGAGCAATAATTGAGCACAACGACGAGATTATTGTTTCTTCGATGCTGAGGGCACAACGTCCTGAATAAAATAATTGAATAACTAAAAATAAATCGAGGTTTTTAAGTGAAAAATAAAGAAAAAACTCATAATTGCAATCAATAGCCTTTCACTTCGAGTTTTCCAAAAAAATCTCATCATCTCGAGACTATAAAGACGCCACACTAAAAACACAATTTCGTTGAAAAAGATGCTGGATATTTCGTTCGATACGTTCGACTAAACGTTTTTTTTTTTTTAATAATCCCAAAAATCGTGTCATTGCAGCAAGAAATATTTTATAAAATATTTTCGGAAGCAAATTTTTGTCGCTCGACTCGTAAATTTCGATGACAATTCCGCTAGAAACCAAATTTCTTGCCAAAATAACGAGAATTTTGAAATTACAAAAAAATATTTCGTTTGCCGTATTCAAGGAAATATATCGACCATTTTTAACAAAATTTCATTCCCATCGCACAAGTTTCAAGAACGATTAAAAAAAGCTGAATTGAGTGGATATCAATATTTCCGATACATCGAATGTTTCGAACGTTCTAAATATTAGTGAGACCTGTAAAAATAGACTAGACAAGATCAAGATCGCGAACGAAATTCAAGATCAGATTTAACGATTCTATTAGGATTTGGGTCATTCGATACGAAGCCGTATGTGGCGCAATTGGCCAAATAAAACGAAATGTTTCGTTTGCAGACAGTAATCTTCGAGAGTGCTCATGTAAACTCGAATGTTATCTTTTTATTTTTGGATTCGGGCGATATCATTTATCAAATTTCGAACGTGACATTGTTCGAAGAAATTCAGCGACAAAATGCAGAATCGATGTTTTTGGAAAGAATCCGAAAAGCTAATAAAATTCACTTTATTTTTCCTTCATTCGAAATTTCATTCCCAAAGAAACGTTCGTCACGACAGCACGATATTCGATCACTCAATTTTGGAAAAGACGTTCCCAAAATGTTCAATAAGCTTTCAGGTTAGAAAAATTCAAAACTGAATCGAACGTCGTCAGGAAAAAATGGCCACTGAACGAAGAAAAAAAAGACTGGAAATTGAAAAATAAGACTAAACCGTAATTTTTCAATTCAATACATTTTCGGTCGAATATCCAAACCCAAACAATTGTCGAGGTTTGTTTATCAATTATTTATTGTTATGCAAAACATCAGATACTAATCAATCACTTACGATGTCGAGAACGAGAAATACTTGTTCGTGTAAACAAAGCAAAAACACAATTTGATGAATGTTCGCGAACGGTTGATTTTATTTCCGAAACTTACGAGTAAAAAGTAGACCCAGCGGACGGACTTCTCTTCGTCGAGCAGAGCAATCAAAAGCAAGAAAAAATGTGTTTTTGCGTCAATTTTGGACGCTGAACAACCGGAGATTGCAAGCTTTTTCGATTCTTCGGATTTTTTTACTTGATATTTTCTATTTCCTTCACATTTATCAAACAAACACTCCACTTACGCGCACGCAATAAATTTTAGGATACCGAATTGTCACGTCGACCGATGAAACGAAAAGTAAAACTTTATTTCCCCACTGCAGCGAGTCAAAAGGAAATTTCTACAGGAGAATCGTGTGGCTCTATTTTGTTTACATCCCGGGCGCTCAACCGTGCTTGGCACGGTGGCTTTGTGACTGGTAGTGGGGGAATGTTTACAGGCCGGAGCGTTGTGAGGAGAGCGCCACCGGCGGGGCGAGAGGGGGTAAGCGCGGGAGAGTGAGGAGCTCGCCAGCAGCCAACCAGCAGCTGAGCCGCCTGCCAGCGCCCAGCAGTGCCAGCAGCCAGCCTCAGTCAGGCGCTCGCCGGCGAGCAGGCAGCGAGGCATCGTCTCGCGCGTCAGTCGGCCGCTCTCCGTTCATATGCCTTATCGTTCGTCGATCCTGTTGAGATCGACGTTGCGAACGTGACGAGCAGAATCCTCCTTGATCCTCAACCGGTAATAATTGATCTCGCGTTAAATTCTTCGTTTTCGTTGGAAAAATTGGAGACGCTCTGTGACTTGCTCGGTCGGTAAAAATCCTGCTACACGTTTTATTTCGAGTGACTGAATATTTCAAGAAAAATATTAGTTACACGTTGTTCTCATTTCACCAGAAAAGAAATTGTGACTTTTTTTTTCTCGAAATATGAAGCGTCTTTTCGAAAATTGTGTATGTGCTTTCCGGTTATCTTTCTCGCACACACGCGACTGTTAGATCACCTCAAGGAATGCGGGATGGAAAAAATGGCAGAAAGGAGCACGTACGTAATCCATATGCATCGAAATTCGTATATACAGACGTACGAGTGTTTAATTTATTTTCAAACATCAATTATCGACGTCTAGACGTCCTCTCTCGTTTACATTTTCACCGGTATTATTTCGACAACTTCCAAAAAGCATCATGAGGAAGGCCGAGCATTATTTTTTTTTGTTTTATTTATTATTTTTGTAGATTCAAGTCAGTCGAGCGTTTTTGGATGCACGATTAAGCACGAAAAGAAACAAAATTATATATATTTATATAAAATAAAACGCGCGTATAGCTCTCTCTCTCTCTCTCTCTCTCTCTCTCTCTCTCTCGCTCTCTCTCTGACGCATTCACACCCTTTTTTTCTCCCTCTCCCTTGCTCGCTCGTACTCGCTACAGTTTTGTTTTTGCCTCAAATATATCCTTGATAATTTTTCATTCTCTCGATCACATAAAATACGCGAAGCTTAAACGCGTTTGCGTTATTATATTATTTATTATACAATAATAACGCTTTTTATTTCTTGTTGACTTTTCTCTCGATCGCACAAAAAACATCTATGCGTTAAATTTTAATATTAATGCGTTTCTAGTAGGTACAAAAAAAAGAAACAGATTCGCATTCATGTTTTCGCTCATAAATTCTCGTTTTTTTCGTATTCTTTTTACTCGTTAAGGCGATGTGTCATATCGACCAAATTACCATAGAGGGTAGCTCCAAATTTCGAAATCTATCTGTTTTTATAAATTTAGTTGCGAGCATCGAATTTTTGCATTTTTTTTTTTTTTGTTTATTCGTCGCTTCGTGGTCGCTGAATAAAATCGAGGGACGTGGTTGAATTTTGATTTATTTTCATTTTGCTCACAATTTTCTTTCTTGGACAGAAAATAACATTTTTTATGTTTACAAAAACGTTATGGATTTTATTTCGTTTTGGGGCCTTTTTTCGGCTAAATTCTCTTCGAAATTTTGGAGCGGTCGATACGTTTGATACATCGCCTTACTGCACAAATATACGCAAGTTATATATACATACATATTCGAATTTCCGCAGTACGTACTAGTCAAACTAGTGCTCGATAAGGAAGATTTTTTTTTCTCTGTCAAGTTTTCTTCATTTTTTCCAAATAATTTCAGGCCGAAAGTGATGAATATTTTTTTCGTCGCAAAAAAAAGATTGAAAGGATTCACGAGAACGTTATTTCGCGTCAGGCTCTCAAAAATATATATATTTTTTTTAATTATAAGAATTGGAGATTCGCGTTAAAGTTAAAAAAATTGGACAACTGAATAAAATCATTACAACGAAGAAAAACTATATATCACAGTTTGACGTGCAAACAACACACCGTACAATGACTTTTTGTACAAAGAAACAATATTTTTCGTTACATTGCTATGCCGGCCGAGCCATACAAGTTTCTATAAACAATGACCACCGCAAAGCTGTACAATTTTATTACCGAGCTCCTCGTCCATAGTCTCTCTAATCCGGAGACCATATTGATTCGACAAAACATGATTTCGGTGTTATTTAATAAATCAGTAATAAAAAAAAAACCAAGAGATTTGAAAGGATGAATGATACGCTTTTCAGAACGAAGAGATCGTGTTTGTATTTTTCACTCATTTAGTTTTCCAGCAGTCTGCAAAATTTAACTCTTATTTTTTTTTCAAACTCTTGAAAAAAAAGCATAAAAAATGTTTTTTAAAAATAAAATTGTCGAGGCAAGAAAATATCGAGAAAAATCAGCGCATTGAGTCAATTCCTGGAACCGTCTTTACCTATAAATGCATATCGGGTCTCTCCGACCCGAGGCTTTGTCAAATCGTTTTTTGCATTAAATGATCCACTTTTTATGGCCCTGAATTTTTTTTTGCAGAAAACTAAAATTTGTGGACAAAACATTAGTTGCCATTTAATTTTTAGGGTCAAAACGACCCAGTATGCACTCGAAGGGTTCAGAAAGAATATTTATATAGAAATTCAAACGATTTTGAATATTTTTCAGTATAAAGCTAAATTAATGCTCATCGAGCAGTTTTTTGATCGAATAATGTTCACAAGTCTCTTCGGTCTATACTTTTGTATGGGAAGGTCAATATCATTCATCCTTGTGAATCATTCGGACCTACGAATGGTTAGGTAGGAAAAAACAAGGTCATCTTGATTTTTTCCTTGTTTGTTTTTATTATAATTTTCCGAAGCCTAACGACGCGTACAGTTCTAAAGTGAGAAAAGAATAAATGAAGATAAATGAATTAACACTAATTTTACCAGTCCGTAAAGCTCTATACGAAAGCTATTCTCCTTCGTAGTCTTTCTCGTCAACATTATTATTGTTATCATTACCGTAGGTGTGTACCCTTGAAACTGAGCATTTTTAGTAATCATAGAAATAACGATTCACTTTTTATTCTCCATTTTATAATTATTATGAAAAGGGCGTTAGGAGACTCGAGAATCTTTTTTTAGGCTTGTTATTTTTTTCGAAAACGTATTTCTCACTCTCGCTCGCTCGCTCGCTNTTTTTTTTTTTTTTCTCTTTCTCGCTCAACTCTTTGTATCGCGTTCTCATTTGCAACGCGAAGTTATAAAGGTCGAAATGGCACACGTACATTACGAACTCATACTTCACAGCGCGTATTATAATTTATTTTATTTGAGTTTTTTTTTTCATTCATCGTATTTTTTTTCCCTTTTTTTTAATATTCTCGTTAGAGATATTCAAATTCACAAACTTCGTATTTTTGAATTGTATAAAATTTGTGATCTTATCCCAACGCAATTGACGTTCTGTACAAGGTTCGACGATTTTTTTAATTTTTTTTAGTTTATTTCTCGATAATGAGGCGGACAAAAGCTTTTCTTTCGCTTTCACTCTTCGGGCCAGTCAGGAAACACACACATTTATGCATTTTTTTTTGTTTAATTTTTTTTTTGCTTTTTTTTTTTACTTGAGCAAAAATAAATCGGTCTACTTGCAATTTTCGTCGTACGAGCTTCGTAGAGATTTTCTCATAAGCGTACAAAATAACCGAATACAATTATTGGGGAAGATAAAAATTTTTTGGCAATGAAAATGATAAGAACAGCGAGAAAAAAATTTTTTGGAAACACGTTGAATAATTTTTGTACTCTTCGTTTCAATGGAAAAATTATTCTGACCCGGAAAATGCTGCTCGAATGTTACACTCTGCAAAGTATAATTTATTATAAAAATGTTAATGGAAAATAATTTGAAGCCGAAAGTTGGAAAAATTGTTTCACGAAACGAGTCGATGTTTAATATTCCAAAGAGTTACAAACACACGGAGATAAAATCACACGCACTTTTAAATTCACACTCGGGCGCGATATGAGAGTGATATGACACGTTATCGATTCTTCGTTAGTGTTTTTTTTTGGTTTTTTTCTTACATTGTCTTGTTTTTGTCAAGTTTTTTGTTTCTTTCTTCAAAATAGCAAAATCTTTTTTCCACTTGGCTGCACATTTATATCTTTGGTAAACACACGTCGTCGCAGGGTCTCGAGAGTAATGGCCGGATGTGCAAACAGGTCAATCCTTTTGAGGGGTAAATCTCTCTTCCGCGACGTGTGTGCCGGAGCGAAGTTTCTTTCACTAGCTTTTCGATGCTTGAAAAGCAGCGCTTGTCCTTGCTCTCTCTTGGCTCTCTTTACGCATGGATCGTATTATCATTATAATATTTATTATATATATTTATACGGCGCGCGTATGATATGAAAAAATTCGTCAGATATGTCTACGAGGCAAGAGGATCCTTTCGTTTTATTCATTTTGTCAATTATCATTTTTATTTCATTTTTTTTTTTTCGTTGATTTAAATTTACGAGGGAG
>JBAJMU010000005.1:11598722-11618652 GCA_037952995.1 Hyposoter didymator
GCGGAGGAGGGAGGGAGGGGGGGCGGAGATTGAATGAGGACGAGATAGCGATATAACGACGATAATGACAGGACGATAGATTTTAAGTATTAAGGAAGAGCCAGAGATCGGAGTGTCTTATTACGTCTATTCGTTTTTTTTTGTTCTTCGGTTTGTTTGTTTTTTTTTTTTGCCACAGCCCATTGAATCGTTATTGATTTTTGGCACAAAATTATTCATTTTTTCTTCTCTCGGCTTGTGCGATGGCGTTCGGCGTCGTACATACATTTATTTATAGATATACACGTGTGTCTGTTTGTATTTGTGTCTCCTGCGTCTGTCCATGTGCCTGGTACGTATTTCTGTGTCTCTGCATATGTCACTGTGGCTTCGCATTTATTCGTGTCTGTCTATGTGTGGGTGTGAGTGCGTAATCGTAAGTGTAGCTTTTTCTCTTAAGGATGTCTCTTTATGGGATATACATACGCATGTGTACGTATACGTATGAGGCACACGTTCATCGTGGACATAACGTTCGTAGCAGCAAGAGAATCGCTCCAAGAGCATACGTTATACCGACTCGTGATGAATTTTCAAACACTCGAGTGCTCGATCCGGCTTTCCCTCTCGCAGCTTCCGCCAATCCTGCGTTTCATTCGACAGAAAAAAAAAAAGAAGAAATATATATATATCAATTTTATTAACTCAAACCCAATGTTTACGTACGTCATGTCTGCGTAGCCTTCACTCCTCTCTGCGCGCGGGCTTTCCAAAATATTTCAACTCCAATACTCACTCCGAATCCCCTCAAACCTTCGTGATTTTTTTTTTTTCGATTTTTTTTGCATTCAACGTTTCACGGATCATCCTTTAGTTTTCAATTTTTTATTTCGTGACTCGCGTTCCGTGTGTTCTACGTATCAATTCGCTTTGAAAAGCTTTTTGTGAAAAAAAAAAAAAAACAACGAAAACGAGACTTTTTTCTGCTTCGCCCATTTTTGTACGACGAAAAGCTGGATTTTCTCGGGAAATTTTCATCTTTATTTCGTTCTGACGATTCAAAAAGATTTTCTGATAAGCTCCATTCTCCGGGCTGTCGGATTTATCCTACGAAATCTTTTCATGGCCACACGCACTACTTTTTTCTCGATTTTAGGGGATTCTCAATTTTTTGCCAATGATTCGACAAGTTTTGTTTGTCTTTTTATTTTTTGAGACTTTTTATCGCGTTTTTAATTTTTTTAGGGAAAATTTTGCATCGATTATCTCGACGCTTTTGAAACTTGGGCTGATAATTACCGATTAATTGTTGTTATTGCGTGATACTTTATTGAGACTAATGGTTGGCCAATTTTTCGGAGTGCTCCCGCGCTCGTATTACATATTAACGCGATGCTCCGTAAATTTTAATCGTCCAAATATCGCTCGGGCTCGCGTACGCGTATATTTTTATACAAGTAGTCTATGGCAGAGATAAACGAGGGTAGTTTTGGTGTCATGTCCACGAGTTGCGAGAAAAAAGGAAAAAAGTTTTCGGGGACACCTGAGCGAGGCATGAGGGATTGCAGGTCGGGGACGGGCGCGGAATGAACCGGCGAGGGAAAATCGTCAGCCACGTGCTTCTATATAATTCAGGGATTAAAAAAAAAAAAACCAACCAACACACACACACACGTGAATAAAAAGAACAGAGAAAACAAGTCTCACCGCCAATCATCGACACGTGATCCTTCCCACGGGATATTCGCGCTGAATTGTCCAAGTCGAGCTCTGCAAATGAAAAAACAAGAACATAAATGATTTTTACCTTTTTCTCAGTCCGGCCCTAATTCAACGTGATAATCACTCAAATTCACCACTTTTTTTTAACTAATTTCGGTCATGCATTTTCGGCCTCTTTTTCGTTCTATTTTTTCGTCCTTATTATGAATCGATTTTTTTTTCTCTTTTTTTTTTAGTCTTTGTTATTTATTTATTTATTGGTGGGAGGGAAGACTCACCGTACAGTCTCACCACTCCGTCTGCTTTTCCCAGACTGTTTGTGGAGACGCATTTATAGCCAGCGCAATCCTCCTTCGAGAATTGTTTTATAAGAAGCGACATTACAGTCTGATATCCCGATACCTCCTCGCTCACTGTGTATTTCGGTCTGAAAATTCATAATATATTTTTTTTTTCTTTTACTCGAAAGAAAATATTTTCAGAATATTATTGGTCGCGTAGACCGTTTACAAAAACGTGAGCCAATGAGAATGACAAATAATCTTATGGTTGACGAAATACACGTGAAGCAGTTGACGCAATGATGATAATTATGATATTCGAGTTTGCATCGTTGCAATGCAACGAAAAATCTATTTTTTATTTATTATTTCGATAATTAATTGACTCGTTGCAATTTTTCTAGTAAATTTACTTATCGAATGGCGAAAAAGACTTTCTTGTTATTGTCGACAAACACTGTATGAGAATTTGGTGCAATGCTATTGAAAATAATAACTTTTCGTTGAATTTCATCGATGCAAACTTTAACATCATTGATAATTATTGTTTTTTTTTTTTTTTTTTTNTTTTTTTTTTTTTTTTGGTGATGAGACGGAGATTGACCGATAAAAATGAAAAATTGAGGAACAATTTGGATCGCTTCGCGAGAGTCGTGCTGGAAAGTTGACTCTTCCATCAATTTCGAAAAACTCGAGTGTAGGAACGTGGAGGGTTTCGGAAAAAAAAAGTTTAATTTGGCGTTTGGAGTTTTACGTGTAAACGGATTTTCCACGCGGAGAGAAAAAAAATGAAAAATTACTGTTGGGGATTGAAAAAATTCTGTTGCAAAGTTGCGGAGCTTTACTCGTGCGAAGAATTTTTTTTTTTTTTATTACTTCTCCATATAAGATCGCGTGAAATACTACGTAGAATCTTTGATTACTCGCGGATCTTAAACACACACAAAAAATACAGCGTGATTGACTGTCGTGTTGTAAAAATTTTGCTCGAAATTTCGCGTAGATTTGAGAAAAATTGGACGGACCGATGCTTTGGCGAGACGGTAATTAGCTTAATAATCTCGGAGTGAGGATTACGACGAGAAGAAGGTTCGGTGGAAAAGACATTGGTGTGCGGCTTGTACAGGGGATTTTAAAATGGTGTTAAAGGTGGGAAATAAAAGAGACGTAATTATCATCGACTCACCCATCGAGAAGCATGTCGTTGCCGTTTTTCATCCAGTAGTTTATTGTCTTTGGGTACGCCTCGACGGAACACCTGAGCGTGACGTTTGTACCCAATGGGGTCCCGAGCAGCTGGTTCGAAGCTTTTACCGCCGGCGGAACTGTGTTGGTAGTTTGTGTGTACGTATTTATCGGCATTTTCATGTGTGTCGGTGTTAGTTTATGTTTGTATGTATGTGTGTAGAAAATCCACCCAAGGACCATCGACGACGAGGACGAGGACGATCGTATAAGGAAAAGAAACGAGGGTGTCAGAACAACTCGATATCCACTTCTTCGACAAAGCACTACCACCATTACTAACCCTTGATATATAGTGATAAACCCCCCCCCCTTTTCCTGCTACTCTCCGTCCACTCAGCCACCATTTTCGAATAGATCGCCCTATATACTTCCATTCCAACTTAATATACGTTCGTTCCAAGCCATTCTGCCATTCTGTGCGACCCTTTTCTACATGAGATCGTACTTTTGCCAAAAATTCTTCTACTTCAGCCACCACCCGACCTCTCCTTCTCTTTCCTTTTTCTTTAACTCCTTTACTCCTTTTCTATCGAGACGGCTCGACCTTTCATTCCATACACGTGGATATACGTATTTATATCGAAGAGCTTTGTCCCCTACTATTCGACGATCCCAAAGCAATTTTGGAAAGTTATTTCGGTGGCTGTTTGAAACGATCCTAAAATATCGGACTGTAAATTCCTTTGAAATTTTTCTCCAATTATTTTTTGTTTTTTATATGCAGCTCCCTGTGATAGAATTGATTTTTGTTTTTTTTTTGTTATCACGGTTTTTCACTCTCGATACCATGCGGATGGCTTGGAACGAAATCGTTTGAAAAATTATGGTTTCTCTAACGTTTGCTCACAATTCACAGCCAGCGTGACCCTCTTGCTAACAGCCGGTGGGACGTCGTTGCTCGCGATGCACATGTAAACTCCCATTTGTCGTCTGTCGACACGGTAAAAATGCAACGGCGAACCCGTGTAGTTTTGGTATTCACCGAAACTGTTGCCACCTGTGAATAAAAAACGTTTCTCGGTTAAACAATTGGACAAAAAACATTTGCTGGCCCAGAGATAAATAATTTTAAAATTTACGTTCCATTTCTTTCGGACGATTCTTTGGAATAGACAAATTTTTTTAAAATCAATTTACGATTATGACAGTCCGCTCGGTTTACTGAAATGTGATATGTCGTCAGCCTCCTTATTGAAGTACGAAACCGATTTGCATTTTGTACGTAAATCGCTGTCTCACTGTCCTTAATCTCTAAAGATCCAATCAACCTGACATTTTATCATTATTTCGTTTTTGCAACATTAACCACATTGCCTCTTCGTCCTTTTTAGACACGATTATGAAATTAACGTCAATTACTTTGTCTATGAATAATCGTCAGAAGTTTGATTCGAAAAATTCATTTCTCTCTGAATCGTGGACGCGTTCCCTTGACAAACTACAGTCGTGGTGAAAATACATTCGTGTATATATATTTGTATCTGTAATAATGTCGAGGAAGAAAGGTCCGGCAGACAAGCCAACGAAACCAAGAAACCGCAGAATTTACCACAAAACAGTAGCCAGAGATCCTGTCGTACGTAACTCCGCGTTAGATAACTAAGTATGTATCCGACATTATATACATATATATATATATAAAATATATGTGGCACGTACAACACGTCCACGCGACTCGCTGGGCTGGGTCTTTTCTCCATTAATTTTGCGAGACGAGAGAAGAACCAGAGAGTAGAAAAAGAGGCTAAAACTCTGTATCGTTCTATATGTATATGGAGTTTCACCACCATATACACAATACACATAGAGTCACGAATGCAGGGCCACTCGAGAACGAGGGAAAATGTGGATAAAAAAGAAAAATAAAAATGAAGAAACAAAACTAAAAAGTCGAAAGTTGGCTTGTGCAACGGTTTCTCGATTGGAAAAACACTGCGACGTGATGGTAGAGTAGAAAGGTGAATAGAACGCGAGGATGTCGGAGGGTAAAAAAAAAAAAAAANAAAAAAAAAAACTCGAGAGAACGCGCTGCCGGGTCCCTTGCTTCGGAAAGGCGAATTCTTTATCTCGATACAGAGTTTACACGTTCTTTCCTATATTTTTAGATTTAAATGTATTTATATGTACGTGTGTGTCCCTCTCTTTGTGTTTCTATAATAGAGAGATATTCTTGGTACAAGAAAATTTGCATTGAATAAAGTGGAAAAGGGCTCGAGTCACCACCAAGCAAAAGTCAATGGAGAAATCGAATTTTCTTCTCTTTTCAACTTTTAAACTTTTGCACTCGTGCAAATTTATTGCTTTCTCTTTCCACGGCCCTTTCGATCAATCCATGCAAAGAGAGACCAGCTCTTCCCTGTATAGACCCTTTCGTCTATGGACAAACATCTTACATATCCTGAATAAAAGGTGAAGATACAAAAAAAAAGAATAAGACAAAAATGGAAACACGAGACGTTTGTGGATGCCACGCTCACTAGCGTTCATCCTCCCTATAACGAGTTCGAAACTCTGTTTTCCCCTGTGGACTTGTTCTCTCGTTATTCTTCTTGCACAACCATCCATTTTTAACGTACTTTTATCTTCTCGCGAGGCTCTGTATGCGTTTTAGTCCACTTGCTCCATATTGGAGAGCCTCTCACATGCTCCCGGTACAGGCTCCTTCGTCAGAAGTTTTACTGTTTTCTTATTCAATCATTTAATTCTATTGAGAAATTGAGAAAAAATTCATTGTCGTCGATAAAATCATCAACGACGTTTTTCCAACATTTTTTTTTATTAACAAACCCCAGTTTTTTTTCTTTCGCTCTAATCCGGTTTGAAAAATAATGGAAACAGCTTAGAAATCTTGGGAACCATTTTTCATAGTTCGTTGGTTTCTAACGAACAAGCTTTACACAGAATTTCCAAGTTACTGCATGTTCATTAATTTTATGGGAAAAAAAAATTTACAACGTCGCACTTTGATCGTATATTTTCTTCTAACGTCATTTTCTCTTGGCGAGAAGGTTTAACCTGAAGATTATAGTGAAATCTTTTCTCTTAGTAAACTGCGCTCCAAGTCAGCCGCGAACTTGGCAATCCTCTTAATAAATCGATTTTCCTTCGTTAAAAATAGAAAAAATTCTATTTCCCAGTAGATTTCGTCATCCCCTGCATAATCCATGACTCGAGGCTCCATGCGTTCAGAGTACATTGGAAAAATCGATCGTTTCTCTGGAATTAACTTACAACGAGTTTATTTTTTTCTTGTCAACATTTTTCGCTTCACTGGGCAGAGCAAATAATTTTTTGTCCTGCTTTCCTTAAGCGAGTGCTAATTTTCCTCAAACTCGTATCGTTGCTGTACCAGTCCACGTTGTCCAACTCGATATATAAATTGAAACAGTCGTGCGCGACGTCAGAACACAATTAATTGCGGCGCTTAATGCCAGAATCGATCTGGCGCGCGATTTCGCCAGCAAATTGTTTCACGCTCAATCGAATCTGTGCGCCATCCCTAAATGTATTTGTTCAATTATTTTACACCTCATCTTCTCTGTGTAAATTGATCTCTGCCCTCCGGAAATTTGATTTGCGGCTTTTTACGCTAAAAACCACGTGTAGACCGATTTTAATGAATCTTTCAAAGGGACAGAGCTCGTGACTCGATATAAGCAGCATGTCAGTCGTATGATACTTATGATTGTAATTATTTTTGGACGAAATTTTCAACAAATATTTAAAATTTTCGAAAAAAAAATGGGGATTTATAAATAAATGAAAAATTGGATTAGCCGAAGAGTATGAACGCTGGCTCGGCTCCTAAGGAGAAGTTGCAGATACTTTTGTGAATCGGTGCGAAATTTTTCCTGGGAAATTAGTTCGTAATCGATATCGCTTTTGCTTCAAGAATTCTATATGCTTCTGGCTCAGGGCGAAGCCACGGGCACAGCTTGTGTTTTATAATCCCACATGAAAAGCCTCACACGTACCGAACGATACACTTTTTCGCGACTTTTGTATTTAACCATATACGGATACACGTCGCGTGTAAACGCCGTCGATGTTGGTAAAAAAGAGAAAGAGAGAGAGAGAGAGGAAAAGAGAGTTAAGGCAAGAAAAGTGAGACAGGGAAACGAGGAAAAAACGAAGAGAGAGAATAAGAGAAAAAGATGGAAGGGAAACCGAGAGAGAGAGAGAGAGAGAGAGACAGAGCGAAGAGAGCGTGATGAGGTTGGCTGCTGCGGAAAACAGTGTTTTCATGAAGATGCGAGTATGTTTGTATATATATACATGGTAAAATGAAAGCGAGAGAAAAGGAGAAGAAAAAGTGTGGGGAGAAGAAACGCGCGCGGAGGAGTTTGGAGGGGTTGCGGAAGAAAGGGGCTCTGAGGGCTTGGTACTCGGACCCCGAGGGTGGCAAAACCCTCGGGCTCTAGAAAGTTTTGCCAACTCTCGTGAGCAGCTCCTTTCTCCCCTCTCTCTCTCTCTCTCTTTCTTTCTTCTTTTCTTTTTCCTACTGATCGTGTGTACTACTCGAGGGAGTGAGTGAAAGAGTTGATGAGAGAAAAAACGAGAAAAGCCTCTGTATACGTTAACAATATCTATATATCGATTGTGAATTGAACAGAGGGCGCAAGTCCAACTATTTGTTAAGTAAAGTGATGAGAATGGCGTCCCTTTACTAGTAGACGCTTGATACAGTCGAGAAAGTTCCGTAAGGAGGTTCACCAGGCTTGAAACTTCTCAAAGAGGAAGGTTACTCCTTCGTAACGTCTGGTTTCTCGTTATACACAACTCAACCGCGCTCCTGTCTCTCGATGTCTGCTTCTCCATGTCCAAACACACCTCTACTCTGCTACACGCTATATATTTATATGTCACAAGGTGTATACGAAACATCTTCAGAGCTTTTTACTTCCTTACGTCTCGTTGTTTGCTCTTTTTTTTTCACTTTTTCAAACCTGAAACAACGAGCGAAACCGATTCTCTCCCTCACCGACAATCGTAACAAGGCGTAAAAAGAGAGAGAACAAAGATGTTGAACCTTTTTTTTTCTTCAAAGTATCGTTCGAATGCTCCTCTGGCTCAGCCAACTTTATTTCTCTCAGAACAACACTCTGCTGTATGGAATTGAGCGGAGAACAAATTTTTATTATCCCCTCTATTTACCGGAATCCCTTTATCGAGCTTCTTCTTTTGCCAGATTTAACAATTTTAACCGAAAATCTCGAAATTTTGTTTACCCAGACTATTTACTCGTGCGATGCACCGCGCGAGTCCACAGCGGAGTTCGGGAAACGGATTATGCAGAGAGACGATATGTTCCTTGGAACGTTTGACATTCTACCTGCTGAGCATTCGTCTTCTTCAAATCACGTCAAAGTGAAGATTCTTGGAAAGACAATCCTCGTCAGTCTCTGCGCGGTCGAGACCGAGTCGGCATTCTCGCGGATCAAATTTTTATTGGAACCTGCCGAAGCTTCCTCAATTAAAATTCATTAAAAGGCGACGTTGCAATAATTGCGGAACCGAAATACATTACGATTCAGTAATTTGTGCCTCATCAGCGTTCATTTAGAATCGGGCCAAGACGATCGGGAATAATGCGTGCCCAGCTCGTATTCTGATGCCGAACCTTCACCAGGACCTTGTTCGTACGTAATCGTGAGTTCGATTTGGTTTCGATTAGAAATTTTACTCGGGACGTTACTTCGGTAGATCGAATTGAGATTCAGGCTTGGCAAAATTTTGTGATGCTGAAGTTTGCATCGTTTTCCAACGAAATTATTTTTTTTCTTGAGCAGGACTCGTTATTATTATTCAATATTTGGTCCGGACGATAAAAAGATCCTCCCTTGCCACCCAAAAACGCAATCGACACGAAAAATTGCCACAAATTTTAAAATTCATCAAAAAATTAATAGATAAAATATTTTTCGTTGAATATCAACGTTGCAAACTTCAGAGTCGTAAAATTTTATATTAATTTGGGTAAATTGAACTTTGTTGCATTTAATTCTGATTCGGATGATCGACCGCTAATTTTCACCAACTGCGATAATTGAGTATCGATTAGTTACCGCACACGAGATTCAGGCTTCGGAAAGATTGACGATCGGATGTAAATCATGGTCATCATGATCGCTGAATATTGCATTACGCGGTCAGAGGTTTTGCCGAAATTATCTGAGTGTGTAGCTCCTGCAGTGTCGTTACTGCGAGACATTGGCGCGGATATACAAGTTGGAAGCTGAGGATGCTAAAACTTGCGGTTTGAGGGTCTGTTCTCGGACATCGACGACAAGGTTGTGGCCAGCAACGAAAACCCCGAGGTCCGATCCCGAATACACACTGAGAGGATTCAACTCCATCGTCTCCCACCGAGAAGCCTCGCGTTCTCTCCCTTTTCCCTCGAGCTCTTCCTTTCGCTCTCTCGCTCTGTGAGCTCCGCACGCGAGATACATTGCAAAGTTTTGCCAACTCTAACGAGAGAGTAAGAAAAAGGGAAAGGGCGCAGTGGGGGAACAGAAATACTCTCTGTAATCTTGTGTACACAAACCGGAAGTACTTGACGTCTATGAATAGTACGCAGTTAGTATTTTCTCACTATTTCTCGTCCTGAGCCTCTGACATGCTTTTTCCTCAATCCTGGCTCAATATTTCACGCTCGGAAGGGCATTGTTTTACAAGAAACATGGGAAATGATTTAACATTGTGCGAGACTATGAATTTAATTTGAATCAAGGTGAATAAATTATTCCGATTCTCGATTGCGGAAAATAAAGTTTTGTATGATATTGAAGTTTGCATCGTTGCAATGCAACGAAAAATCTATTTTTTATTATATTATTTTGATAATTTATTGACTCGTTCCAATTTTTCTAGTGAATTTACTTTTCGAATGGCGAAAAAGACTTTCTCGTTATTGTCGACAAACACTGTTTGAAAATTTGGTGCGATGCTATTAAAAGTAATGACTTTTCGTTGCATTTCATCGATGCAAACTTCAACATCATAGTTTTGTGATCCAGCTCGATAATTTATATTCCATTATCAAGGAAGATAATTCTATAAGAATTTTCGTTATTCCAAAAGCGACGATATTCAAATTCTTCTGCTCTGACAAAAGGTCACTATCTCGTTTTTCCTCCGCGCGACAAGATTAAAAAGAAAAACGCACGAAGCTTCTTGCGAACTAATTTTCAACCACGAAAAACGGTCTTGCGGGTTCCGAAATAGGAGCCGGCAGAGAAAAGTCAGAGGCAGAGTATTCGCGGTGAGAGGACGATGAAGAGAGAATAAAAAAAAAAGGAAAAAATGAAAAACAAATTTCGTGTATGCGCTAATAACTGGAGAGCGCGGCCGGCTGCCTATATATACATGACGTTATTATATATTCGGGTAATAAGGAAAAGTTTTCTTATCCGTTCGAGCCGATAGAAGTGTAGGAGCAACTTTCATAAGCTCTTGAAGGTTTCAGAAATCAGTCGTTGTTTTTTTCTGTCCGCTCGGGAAAAAAAAGTGGGCGAGGAAAAAAATCTCTTGCAATATATACGACGCACCGCAACGAGAAAATGCTTTTAATTCGGTGATTGCGATCTTTATTTTTTCACTCGTGAATTTCTATTTCTTTGTTTCTCTTTTTTTTTCTCGATCGAATCTCTTTCGTCGACATTTTGGTGAGCTCGTCGATCTTCGAACGACGTCAACGTAGACCCACCCCCACGTCCCTCTCTCTCTCTCTCTCTCTGTCTTGCCTGAAAACACACACCGAGCTTCCTGCTCTCACTCTTACCGAGTTTCCCATGGATGTGAGAAATCCGAGGGAAACTCTGCACCGCGGACGTGCTATGCATGCGTGATGAGTCAGCTCGAGCTACGTTAGCTCAGTCTGCTCGTATAGTCTTTTTACTATATACAGACACACATTGAGCTCTTCCTTTCCCCTCCCCTCAAGCCCCTTTTTATTCCACCCCTCTGGGCTTTAGTGCGAGCCGCAGTAGAGGTATTTCGAGTTTAGTCAGCCGGCGAATCAGACCGTCGTCGTTGAGCAGACCAGAGAGAAGCTGATGTAGAGCAAGACGGAATGAACAAGATAGAGAGAGAGAGGGAGAGGGAGAGAGATTGGAATTGGCCGAGGTGAAAGCGAGAGGATTTTGCGGCAACGGTTTGCGTATACCGAGCGAGTGCAACACAACGGAATTCCTCTTTACTCGTTGTTTCCTCTTTTTTTTTCATTTTTAACTCGTTTTTATTTTTTGCTTTCTACGAGTATGTATTCATTGCATGTGTATACTGATACAGTAAATATTAAACGAAAAATAAAAGTGAAGAGCGAGGAAAAAAAAAGAAATGAACGCCCGCGCGCGGGTATACGATGTACGAGAAAAAGTTGCACACGTCCGGTAAACGCCGTGACGGCTTGAATTCGAAAAATTTCCGCATCGCTTGATCCCAGACCCTCTTGGCAATGCAAGCCTCGGGTACTTGTGGTTGCGACTAAATTATCGTTTTATTGCGAGAAATGGCTAGACAGACGAAAAAAAAAACAGAAAAAAACACCCACACACGTTTATCCTGCAGCGAGTCCAATTTGCGCCGAATCGGGTGTGTGCGACAAATTCGTCAATGAACTCGACCGGTTTTTTTTTTTTCGTTAATAAATCATTGTCATTTCGGCACAAGATCGAAAGAGACTCGGTCGATTCTCAGGCGTTGAGAAACCGCATTGCGTGGTGCGATTTGCAAATATTAATTTTTTTATTTTTCGCAAATACTTGATAATGTACGAGCACGATCGAGTTTGAATGAATCTTCTTATCGAGCAAATTTTTTTTCACTCCCACACGAGCAACCGTTTATCGACGATTTGCGCTGTTTCTCCAAAGCCTCGCGTTTACTTTTCAACCCTCCGCAAGTTCTCGTCACTTATCCGTGTAATTAATGCCGGCGCGGAGCTTTGAAAAACGTGGTTTAGTTCTTTAATGGCCTCGTATGAGAATCGCGTATGTATTTGTTGAAAAGAACACACGTAAACGCGCTCAACTTGACGCTAGAGCGTCCAAGGACTTGCACTTATTCGCGGCGGAGGCTCTTTGCATCTCGCCCGTTTACCACTCTCGTCGTATAACATTATTTTTTCGACCTCTGCGTATACGCGAATAGCAAGACGATACGTTGAGCAGCCGAACGTGTCCAAACATTTGGATATCCAGCTTCTAGTCCTTTGAGACTCGTTGAGCAAGAACTAACTCTCCAGGAACGACCAATCCCTTCCTCTTTGCTCTTCCTTCGCGCTTATATACTCTTTGCCTTGCTCTCTCACCTTCAAAAGGGCTTTTTAGTTGGCCACCCCCAACCCCTCGCGATATCCCGTTGAAACTCCATTTGAAAAGTTCTAAATTAACTCGTGTGCTCACCGCGTTATACTCTTGGCGCGCTTTTACCTCTCTCTATACTTATACCTACGAACGTCTTGACTTTTCTAACTTAGTGATGCTTATGCTGCAACCCGCGGAGCCTCTGATTAACCCACCTTGAAGCGTACATCCGGTAGCCTGCGGCCAATTAAAAATAAATGCTTTTCAAAGCTCTCTTGCCTCGTATAGCTCTCCCCGCAATCCGGTTTACCCGCATTATCAAACTACAAAGCGCCAACACCGGTCCGATCGTCAAACGTTCCTCCTCCTCCTCGTTTTCCGATTAATTATTTTCTACCAAAGAGCAAATATTTAAGTGGCACGAATCAACCAACTTTCGTTGGTTTATTCGACCCACGAGTAGCGATTGGCAAATTCCTAGTCTTTGATGAAACGAATTGTCTTTTTTTCGACATCATACCATTTGGTTAAAACGATTTTCATTGTTACTGGATGCAGAGCCGCTCATCGTGTTCCGCTTTTATTGAATCATCGAAAAATCAAAACTGCCGTAACTCGCACACGCGGTCGACATTGATTCCTCGTCGATGGAATTTCGTGAATTTTCATACGAAAAATTCGATTGGAAAATTTGCTTTTCGTTGGGGGAAAAAAAAATTGACTCGTTTCGACCAAAAATGAAATTTCAAACATTCGAAATTTCAATCCAAACGGTAACTCACACTTTGGCTTCACATCGCTAAGATTTTTTGACGGAATCCATTGAATATTCCTGTCGAAAATTTTATTGACAATCTGCAGTCTTTGTTCCGAGGAATCCAATTATTCGCGTGCGAAACAAAAAATTCCAAGCTCGTTAAGCAAGCTCGTTAACGATCCAAGAAAAATAAAAAAACAGCATCGGCTGCTTTTCAACCGTCAATTATTCTTCATAGCGGTTTTACTCGGGTCATCCCGCTGGCACGTCTTTCCAGTTGGAAATTCTTGATAGATCCAGATCGGAAATTGTAGTCAACGCGGATATGTATATATCTCAGGGGTAACAAGTTTGAAGGAGATTGCATGGAATTCATAGTCAGTTGCAGCCACGTCACTGCAAGTGCAACTCCCGCCTTCGCATTGACACTTGAACTATTTCTCTTGCACTGTGTATCTATATGTAGCAATGAAATACGTTGTTTATTCGTAAGTATATATTTAGGGTCGTCCGTTGATCACAACTGCGCACGTATATATCCCTCGGTATCTGAGATTGGATAGACACGAAATAGACAATGGATAGTGCATGAAAATAGTGAATTGTACGAACTTGTGGATGACGTAGAATTCCTGATGAGAATAGGTCCGTGCTCGCGTCTCCATGAAACTTTAGGCTCGGGTCGCCCGGTCGCTAGACAACTTAGGGTTGCGTTGTCACCTTCCGCTACTGCCACATCCGTGCTCGTTTCACCTCCGTACACTATGTCCGGTGGCACTGCCAGGTTGAAACAACAAAAGTTTTCACGTCATCGCTCACGATAAATTATTCAAATTTCATTCGTCATTCAAAAATATTATTTTTTGTGCCTTGAGATGTTATTTAGGGTGGGGGTTAATATTACGAATAACCAAATTGTCGAACAGCTAATAATTCGGAATTTTGGTATTCATAAAATTAAATAAAAGAAAAGTAAGAAAGTCGAAATCAAATTTTTCAAATGACTAAAAATTCGAAATACAAAATAGCGAACGTCAAAAATGGCGAACGTCAAAACGGCGAGCGCCAAAATAACGAATTCTATTCTATTCTATTCTATTCTATTCTATTCTAGCGTTCGTTATTTTGGCGCTCGCCGTTTTGACGTTCGCCATTTTTGACGTTCGCTATTTTGTATTTCGAATTTTTAGTCATTTGAAAAATTTGATTTCGACTTTCTTACTTTTCTTTTATTTAATTTTATGAATACCAAAATTCCGAATTATTAGCTGTTCGACAATTTGGTTACCCCCACCCTCAACACGTAGCTCTCGTTTTTCAACTTATCAGATGACAATGAGAAGTTTATCGTCAGGTCGTTTAACTCATTGATGGAATTAAAGTAATATCGTTGATGAACCTGGAGAAATAGCTTTTGCGAGGATAAGAATGTTCTTACCAAGGATGTCGAGACATCCGAGTGCGGAGATCATCGGACTCGTGTTTATTTGACACATGTAACAACCCCTGTCCGATTCCTTGAGCTGACGAATGTGCAATTGCCATGTGCCATTTATCGAGTCCTCAGGTACGTGACTACTTCCGGTAACACTTCCGTGCTGATTGGACGTGATCCCTCTCCCCGTATTACTGCTCGTTCCTACCCCGTTTGAACCGCTGGGACTTCCTCCCGACTCGAAAGTCACCGCGATACGTGCATTGTGTGTCACCGTACGTGTGTGCATCGATAGTATCGTTTGGTCCGAGGCCCGGAGCCAACCTACCTGCAATAGCCCATCATGTACATTCAATATTCTCATTACAAACGATAATCACCCATTCATGTCCTTTCCATACTCTCAGGAAATAATATCCTTCAATATCCTTCCCTTTGTCCATCATGACGCCGCCACCAACCGACTCGTTATTATAAAAATTCATTTCAGTCTCCTACGTCGACGAACGTAACATGTTTTCAATGGTGTTCACGCGATACGCTTGATTCTATTCAATCGCAGCTTATCTCATTTACAAGCCAGAGACAATTTTATATTCTGCTGTTTCGAGTGAATTTTTATTGGCTAGACAGTTGGTTGGGATTGCTTGGCTCGATGAACCATTTGAGGACATTAAAAGATCGATTGGAACTTGAAAAACAAAATTTTACTCGGAAGATTTTTGGCATCTGGTTGTTTTTTTTTTTTTTTTTTTTTAATTGTCGATATTTGTTTATAATCCCATGAGGAAAATGGCTCCATTACAGAGACACGAATGGGTAATAGCTGAATCACTTTCTGGACAGTAATTGTACAACGGAATATCGTATTAGGTAAATGGGATAATGGAGAACATTTAGGGCAGAGAATCAGAGAACATCTCTCCTCTCGTATAGTTAGCACAGGAGAATCTCTTGTTCGGCCTGGATTTGCCATGTTGTACCGATCATATATAAATCGGCCAGAGGGGTTTGCCAGAGCTCGTACACGTGTTTGTCAACTGTATGAGTATCATCATTTGCCTCCTCTCGTTATATTTCGTGATACGAGCTTCTCGCTCATTGATGTAATATCTGCCCGGGATATGTTTGCGACGGACGCGCGATAAATCCTTGTCATCCCCCGGTTAATCGTATAACGCAAAATTATAACTTGCTACTCTCGTAATCGTACCTTTACTTATGTCGATTATTTATATTCGTGGATATTGTGCGTAGACGCAGCTGCCAAGCTTTCTCGTTTACATGCATCACTTTCATTCTGACGTGTGATTGTTGCCATTGGTCGCTCTCCATCAAAACTTCCTTTCGGGCAAAGACAAGTGTTCCTATTATTCTCCTCTCATATATTTCTCGTAAACTCTCGTCCCCCCACCCTGTCTCTCTCTGTCTCTCTCTCTCATTCTCTTCATTGTTTGGGATTTCTGCATACGTTGGATTTGACGACTTGATACCTTCCTGTTTGATCAACAACGATAGCCCCATTCTACTCGCTCCCTGTTTGCTCACCAATTTCAACTACACGTCTCCATACATCCTCCATAATTTCTACTAAATCTCCACGCGTATTTATCTTTCCAACGTGCCTATTATTGTAGATCTTACGTCACTCAATGCAGAAACTCGATATTCTCAAATTTGTCCTCATCAAAATGGCGTTTTAGTCTAGAAAATTGTCGAGACGTGCTTTTGAAACAAAGAAAACGGAAAGAAGAGACTTTGGTTTTTTTTTTCGTATTGAATAAAGTCTTTGAAGTGACTTGGTTTGCGTTTTTGTTATTTAATGTTGTGGAAAGTTGATAGAAACTTTGAGACGAATGCCGAAGCTGCTAAATTAATTGTCTCCTCGTTCAATTCGTTGATTATATTATTCATATTACGCCGGAGTGATTTTGGGTCGAGAGTGTAACTGAACCGTAAAGAAGATAATTGTACTTGGCAGTGAGAGACTGAGAAACGTTCGACGCATAAATGACCACAGTTGCTCTGATTTCACACTAACCGGTTATTTCGTAATAATCATGTTAGTCGAATGTCTGATCAACACGGCTTGAATCCCTTAATGGTATTCAACCCGAGGGAATCGTATCCACTATACGTGGAATCTCTCAAAACCGACTGCAACTAGCTTCGAAACGAAGTAGAGAGAGAGAGAGAGAGAGAGAGAAAGAGAGAGAGAGAGAGAGAACTTAGTCGTCGCATATATTCCCAGTTGGTTTGCGCTGCTCAGGTTTTCGACTCTCTACCGATTCCCGGGGATGTATAACTCTGAAGGATTTGCAATGCGAAAGGGAACAGTCGTAAACAATTTGACACGTAACTACGGCAGAATCGCGCCCTTTTGTTAGTGAATGATGGTTGCACGTACATATAGATAGATGGATAAAGTAGATGCCGAGATCCACATCAGTTTGATATCGTATACGTCGATATTTCTCCCGCGGCTTGGTGCGGTCGCGCAAATCCACAAGGAGAATCGCTCGGTCGAGGAAAGACGCGAAACGAACGGCTACGACCAACGAACCTCTGAGAGAGTTTCTGAATCCATGAGAAAGCGAGAGAAGGAGGGCGAGAGAGCTTTCGATGGCGTTCTTCGTTTCCTGCTACACTCTCTACAGATATATACGTGTGCGATTATAAAAAGGACGTAACTGACAATATATTATGTGACAAATTGCTTCAACTACGCCCTTGGACTTGTTAGCAATGTATATAGATAAGGATCGTTCCGTTTAACACGGTAGCACGAGGTCTGATCAACACGGGCTTAATCCACTAATCGCATATACGACCCGGCACCAGGGCTAACCGTACTCCCTAGCTCTTCAGCCATCTCTGTCATTCTTGTATCTCTCAATCCGCAAAGCCCGCTTTTCCGCCTTCTCCCTCGCTCCTCCGCTCCCTTTCTCCAGGAATCTCGCTCCCTCCCTCCTCTCCTCTTATCCTCACCTCCTCTCTTGGCTTTTCCCTACCAACCGAACGCTCCAACAAATCTCTCCTTTCGCGTAAGTCTTCTCGGCTGACCTAAGCTTAATATTTCCACTTAAACTGATATATTTTGCTCGCTAAACCATTGCCTGCTAACGATACTATTTTTTTTCTCACTCCATTCAACGTGGACAAAGAAAATCGATTTTGTGTGCAATTGTCATTGAAAAATTCAATTATTTACTGGAAACTTGTTGACTTTCGTAATATTGTGGATTTTTTTATCGTCGATTTTCCTTTTACGTTGGAAACGAACATTCAGCCTCCAAACGTTCTCGGAACAATATGGAATTACAATAATTTCGCATAAAGGCTAATGTTTATAAACAAAATCTCTATTGTCCAAAAAGATCGAATGATTCATCACACTAGAGAGAGAGAGAGGAAGCAGGGAACTCGTTTTTAGCGCAAATTCTGCCCACTTGTCCCGGGGTGAATTTACATCCGGCTTTTGGGTGCACACAATGGCTTATATATGCATAGTACATAAATATCATGTACAGCAGTGAATGCACGTGAGTTCACTGATATTGTAAGCAGCTAGAGGCGCATTATAGAAAGACTTGGGGAAAGGGCTTTTTTTTCTATAAAACGGGGATGAGAGCGGAAGGAAAAAGACTGCGAGAGACGACGAAGATAAAGCGACTTATCGGTGCAGGGGAAAAGAACGATGCAGGGACGACGGGTTGAGGAGCTTTGAAAAGTCAAGGAAAACCGGTAATAGGGCAAGAGTATAAGGACCGATAGATATGAGATGCAGGAATGAGACTTCAGAGCAGCCGAGAGAGAAGGAGCGAGGAAGAAAGACGTAGGAAAAAAAAAAAAAACAAAAAAAAAGAAAGCAATAGGAAACGAGAGAAAATGAGTCTCTAGGCAGCCAGCAAAACGGTAATAATGGAGTTTCCTTCGCCTCCGCCTTACCCTTGTCGTTCTCATCGTGTATAACGATCTCATCGCCCCATCACCGTTAAAGCAGCGATGTCAATAATATTGCATGTACATTCTCCACTGTACTTTATACAGATTTCCTAGGGGGATGCAATACCTTTTTTTGTCTCATGGATATATGTGCATGGAAGCACATTTGTACGAAAAAATACGGATGCATCCGATTTTTTTGTTTGTTTTATTTTATTTTATTTTTTTTTATGTTTTTTTTTTGTTTTTTTTTTGTTTTTTTTTATTACATAAGAGAGCAGTAAGTCTCACCTTATATTTTCCAATGTTGCGAACGCTACACGAGAATATTGCTTCACGTCCAATTGCAGCTGTTTGGTTGCCAACGGGGGCGACAAATACCGGACCAGCCGCGGCTGCCGTTGAATCTGTGTGAAAATAACGAGAAACACGGAAATGAATAGCAGCAAATCACAAAATCGCATGCAGCATGTGCTTTTACCATCCTCCTCCATCCTTTCTATACCGAAGAAGTTCTCTTATTTCATTTTGTGACGCAGTCACTACGCGCGCATCTATTGCTGTTTGTGCTCGCGTGACCTTTCGATATTTAGCACCGAATTGTTCACTTTCGCCAATTTTCGTTCTCTAACTCTCAATGTTATTCTCCACGTAATCATTCGCTTTATTGACAATTGGAATTATTATCGTGTTGTGATAAATCCATAATCAAATCGATTGGCATTTAACGTTTAGATAATGATAAAATAATTGCCAATTATCCCACGTTCGGTACGAGTGACGTTGACATTTTGTTTTTCCTGGAACCGTAAAAATAAAAAAATCTTCTTTCTTTTTACATTTTATTTTTTCTACGTGCACTTTGGTTTATTTTTCGATAAATTTGAGTGCGTGTCGATCTGTGTAGAATGCACTTTGCAGGATACGGATATGTTTGAATAAAGAGGATCTACGACGAAAGCTTTTCCCCTTTTATGCTCCGTTCTGCTGCACTCTTTCGTTCTCTCTCACTCTGTCGCTTTCCCTCGACGTTTAATCTATCAGTCGCGTCATTTTCTCGTCATTCTTATGCTATCAAGCATGACGTAAATAAGCTCATGATCTTCTCGTCATCTAACAGTCTATCGCACAAGTTATTCTCTGTAATTGGGAGTTAAGCGTTCGGGTATCAAAGGAGCTGAGAGACCAGAGAGCTAAGTACAAGAGGAAAAGAGAGAGAGAGAGAGAGAGAGAGAGAGAGAGAGAGAGAGAGAGAGAG